>JAKMXC010000191.1:0-90138 GCA_025328345.1 Colletotrichum sp. SAR11_59
CCCCCCCCCCCCCCCCCCCCCCCCCCCCCCCCCCCCCCCCCCCCCCCCCCCCCCCCCCCCCCCCCCCCCCCCCCCCCCCCCCCCCCCCCCCCCCCCCCCCCCGCGAGGTCATCTCCCAAACAAGCTCGAGGTGCCGCGCGAGCTCAAGACTGTTTCCCCCTTGGAGTATGCCATCAACGAAGAGGTAGCTACTCATTACCATACGACGACGTCGGTATCTTTAGGTGGGTGGATCTCCCCGTATCTGCTCAGAGTGTCAGGGAGCAAAAGATGCTTGTGGAAAGTGGACTTCGTCTCGTAGGGGCCGGCATAAATAGTCACAACTTTGGAAGACATTCTTGGTGTCATATCAGTCCCGCTAAAAGAAAAGACCAGGTGATGGAGGAAGGGCATACCAGGTTTCTTTGAGAAAAGAATCCATTGTCTTTGGCGATGATTCTACCTTGATTCGTTTGACAGACTGGTCAGGATGCGATGCTTCGCGCTTGAGCGAGACTTCAGGAGAGGCCACGATCTCTTCCGTACGCCGCGCCGCTGCATTACCCTTGCGGGTGGTTGAAGAATCAGGCCGAGGTTTGAAGAAGGAGGAAATTCTCGTTTGGCTCCAGCCCGTGTGGATGTAGCGGCTTTAGGCAGGCGGCTTCTGTCTTCATTGCCGGGGAAGGTGGCCGTTTGCTTCGAGGCTCCTTCCTATTTTCCCACCTATGATCCTTCCCGATGAACGCTCACCACCTTTCATGAAACCCTACCGTACCCAACCCACTTCTTCTCTTCTCCTCACCTTTTCTTCAATTCATCACCAACATCGTCGCCAAGATGAGGCCTGAAAAGCGACCTGCGCCGGACGGCGATGACAGTGCCGGTGATGGCAAACAAATTGGCAACGTCGGTATTTTCAGCAGCAGCAAACTCGGTCCGTTCAACATCATCGAATCCCCCGCCCCTAAGAAAGCCAAGCCGGTCGTCACAAAGCAAGAAGACTCCTGTGGTCCTGGTGCCAGTCCATTCGTTCCATCCACGACGCCCAGAGGACTGCATGAACCCTGCGTGGGAATCGGCAGGTGAGACTTGACTTCGCTGCCTTGTCTTGAGAACTGCCTGACATTTTCTACGTACAGATTGAGCAAGAGCATCGTCGCTATCCGCGCGGGACCCGGCAGAGAGACCTTCTTTGTCCACCCACACTTGCTCATGGGCTGCAGCGAGTTCCGCAGACAGCTGGGCACGGTGGCCAACGGTGTCACAGAGATCGATCTCCCGGGCGAGGATCCCGACATCATCAGCTTGATGATATTTTGGTGCTATGAAGGTAAATTGCCTTCTCTGAAGTTCTCTTAACAACAGGAACCTGCTTTGGGGGGTGCAGATGCCACCAACAAAGATACCCCAACTCAGCCATCACGAGGACCCATGACCACTAAGAGTATCGTAAGCGTTACCACGGTCGGAGACAAACTCGAAACTCCCAAGTTATTCTTTCCTGATGTCTTCTCATGGAACGCCTATCTTGGCGAGACGGGTACCAGTCCACGCAAACCGTTCCGGTCTGAGTTTTATCAACTCAAAATACTCAAGTTGGCTATCATGGCAAGCACGAAGGACTGGCCCGAGCTCTTTCGGAGTGCAATGAGGGTTTACTGCAAGGGCGAGTTGCAATTCAACCGGACTTGCCCCGCTGTCTGGCACATCGACGCAGTTTGTACCTTTAACGCCCCGAGAGAGGTGAGCGGGCTCATGATGGACTACGCCAGATATCTTTTTGACAAGCACGGCACGCTCTTCACCTTCGCCAACAATGCAATCCCGTCTGGGTTGACCTTCGGCAATAAACCGAACCCGTCTGTGTCGAAGTTCATGGCTGAGCTTCGCACCGTGGAGAAATACAGCAAGGTTCCCAGCGAGAACCCGCTTCGCCAATACGCACCCCCAGCTGAGGATGTTGGCAACAACAGTAATGACAGCAAGGAAGCAAGCGGCCAGATCTGAGTGCAAGGAGCATGGAGCCAGCAACTTCTAGATGGGTACATGGAAGCATGCAATGCTAAGCAAAGGTTCCGAATCAGACTGGGCGACGTTAAACGGACGTTCTGAACGACCGTACCACACATGTGAGGAGAGTTACGTGAAGCTGAAGGGCTATACTATCAGCTACCGACGCGAGGAATGTGTAAGAGTCGACTCGAAAAGTGTATCGATAGCATCGGAAGCAGACAGAACCAAAGATTACTGATCAGGACAAACATTTTACCAAACGTGAACCCCCTCCAGCCCGATTTTATGGTTCAAGAAGGCCAGCACCAGGGCAATCCAACCCCAGACTGCGTTCCATGGCCAAAACTTTTGATCGAAAGGGAGATAAGATTCGAGCGATTCTCGGGGTTCAAAACACGCAAAACACACGCCTTCGTCCATTCACTTGAGGAAGGCGGAAAACACGGGGCAGGAAGAGGGGGAGGGAGGAGAGACAATAAGCAACGCGGAGCCGGGCGTTCGGTCAATTTCTGGTGGACCAGTCAAGCGGCCGACTATGGTTGTCCAAGACAGCACCAACTGACAGAGTTCGTTATCCAAGACAACGTCAAGAAGGCCGATTATACTGTTCCGGAAAAGCATGTCTCGGGGTCTGAACACTTCCCCTCTCGCGCAGAATGTTGGACCAAGGCGGCAGGCGAGTCTTCTGCCCACTGCGCAACGCTTTCCCCAGTCTCCCTAGCATTGATACACCAGGGTCCGGCAATGTGGCCTGATCCGTGAGCAAGTTCCGAGTCCTTGGGTCCGGCTGGATTGCAGTCTTGACTGAGACGTTTGGCAAGCCACGAGGATTCCTACAATGCGCGCAAGGCTCGGGTTGGCGGGGGATATTGGGGTGGCAGGTATATCTGAGTCGCTTCACAGGTTAAGAATATCACGAGGTTGTTCTTCATAGGCGGCAAGTGTCGTTGAGCATGTGCCATTGTCGACTGTTGTCTTGTGTGCCATACTGCTCTTGGTCTGCATCGTGAAGCCTCATTCCATGCGAGATATCGCCCTCGTCCACGATGAGAAAATCCCGGCGGCTGAGGTCTGAGTATTGAGCGCAAGGCAATCTCGATGAGACCCACTGGATCTCGAAGAACTGCGGACCTGATGCCATGTGAAGGGTCTCAATCTGACCCCACCTGAATTGGGTTTTCCTAGCACTGATCTGTCCGGCGACCGTTCCCGCCAGCAGTGAGCGTTTGGCGCCGCATCCCGAACGGTGTCGTGAAATTCGATATCGAGGTCGAGACCCTTGGGTCTAGACGCTGCCGCGAAGCGCGGTTGAACTCGGTCTGCAGCGTTCTCTGACGGGGGTCCAGTTCGGATCCGGCGGGCTTTTTTGGCGAGGGTTGTTTTCGGAAACGCCAATGTCGATCCCCTGCTCATTTTACGGGATCCTTCCCATGTTCCGTCTCCAACAAATGAGACGCGCGCAAAGGGGAAAGGGAAAAAAAAGGTGCTACACATGAGGCCGCCGGAAAATACCCGACGGCGCTGCACACAGTTCGGTTCAACACGGTCGCCATCGAAATGGCGCGCGGACGAGGAAAACGTGCGCATTCATCCCTCAGACAAGATCTGATGGTTCTGGTCCCTGAACGCGCGATGTCACGAACTGGCGGTCCTCCAGAGACGAAATAACCAATGTCCAGCGGCCAAATGAAAATGTCCTGATTGCTCCGTCACCCTCCTGAACGCTCCGTTCAGTTTCGCGCCAATTGGGATCACCCCCCGGCAGCTGTGACGGATGGGAACGGGGACCCCCCGTCAGTTACTCACCTGACGCTGCGAAAAATCTTGACCGTCCCGCCTCATCATTTCTCTGCGTCTCCCATCGGTGCGGGAGATCTATCCTGGTCCTGGGCGCCAAGGCTCACGGTGTGGATGGTGTGACCGTGCAGAACTGTCCAGCGTCCCCTCAATTGCGTCATACTGGAGCCAACTTTGATGGGACAGGCCGGCTTGGAGGGTTGTATTCCTCAGATGCTAACTTCAGCCTCCATCAGCATGTGTCCCATGTTTCGCTCGGACATCCATGATGGCTTCAAGCCCAGACGGGGAGGAAACAAGAAGCTTCAGCTGGCAGGCAGGCTCTGGTCTTGTCTTGTCTTGTCTGGTCTGTACATGGGCAAAAATAGCGAGAAAGCTAGCAGGCCAACAGCTTAAACTGGCAGCAACTGCGTCACTCTCCAGCATGCTTTGACGACATCCCAGCGGTCTGTTTAGGAGCGTTGAGCCCTTGGCGTCGCCGTCGCTCCGTCCAACTTCTTGGTTTGCCGATCTTGGCGCCGGATGGTATGCTGTCCGTTTCGGAATCCGCCTGAAGACTGCTCTCACGGGCGACTGTGCTAGGACGTGCCGCCGATGGGTCCTTATTCTGCTGGTCCCCTCCGCTGAACCCCTCAAAATCAACCGGCCGACGCTTTTTTCCCTCTTTGAGTCCCTTGCATTGGCCGAGCTCCAAGTGAGGGGGACTCATCGCGTGTTTCCTTCCAACTGGGTCAGCGCAACGCTGTGTAGCGTAGCGTAGCCATGGCCGTCTGAACTATTGGAGGCAGCTAAGCTTGACTCTGTGCTCGGTTCAAACCGACACAAATGTACCAAGGAACTGGGTTTTGGATGACATCTGTGCCGCAAGTTTCGAGTCAGGACTCGAGAACGAATTACGTCGCACGCGTTGGCGAACACGCGGCGGTCCTCCACCAAAATTTAAATGGCTTCTGCGAACATGCGCGTGAAAGCTTACCCCGGATGGTAGATTGGGATCAGCAAATCTGCGACCGAAGATGAGCAAACTGCGTCGCATTGTCAGCGAGATTAGGGGACATAAGGCCCGAGCTCCGAACTGTAACTGCTGTTGAGTCTTGCGATTCAGCCGCTGCCGGTCATAATTCGCAGAAAATACGACTAGATTACGACAGAAGCCCTGGTGCGAGGGAAGCGCAAGAGAAAGGCGATACGGATAATTTGCGACTTTCTTATCATCGGGACCGATGAATGCACGCCGGCTTCAGGTGGAAGGATGCCCCCAAGCCCGGAAGGAGGCAGCGCCGCAGCGTGGCACCGCTTGTCCTGTCAGCCCGTGTTGCCCGTCAGATTTTGGCCGCACGGCACACTCAGAGACCATTTTGGGACGTCTTGGAAGATCCATTTAATCAAGGCTGGCCAATCTGGAGGCAGCCATCGCGGATCGTTGCCATATTAATGGCCCTGGATGGTTGGGCGGAGGATAGGCCACTCGCCGTCAGGTTGCCAAATCCACATCCATCCACATTGCTGTCCACTCGGCGGCCATGTTGACCGCACAGTACGAAGGGTCCATGTCTTTTTACTAGGCCGAGGGTCTCTCGGCTGGACATTTTCGTCTTTGACCGCCAATACACGGCTCTCTGCGGAACGTGGGGATGCGACAATATCAGATCCAGGAGGTGCAAAGCTGCGACTGTCTTGTCCGAGGAGGCCTGCTGGGCTGAGGGAAAACATATTGGAATGCGGCGACGGAAACAACCGGTGTTCAAAAAAAAAAAAAAAATTGAGCTCGTCGAGCTCGGGCAACAGACCGAGGCGTTCATAGGTCAGGAGGCAAGGGGTTCTGTTTTTTTTTTTGGATGGCGGCGCGACCAAGACACTCAGTGCTTTGGTGAACAGTCATCGAGCAGCATGGCATGCGGGAGGTTTGCCTGTTGGAATTTCTTCTGGGGCGTCGTAGGCGTCGTCTGGGTTCCGCCGCCGTCGGCGCTGGCTCCGAGTCCCCTATGTCTCGGGCTCCCTGGTTGTCTCGCGTGCGCTACTCATCTGGATCGCCTTGTGGATTCAGTACCGGACTCAGGTTGTAGTGGTCGAGGTGGACGAGACGTTGTACTGTAGTCATTACTGTGGCCGAGAGCCAAGTTCAGGGTCCAGTACGGAGCCGTCCGGGATATAGATGATGTTGAGAAAGAGTATGTTTTCCCCTGACGAGCAGGTCAGCTTGATGGTAAGGTTATTCTATGGCTTGCAGGGTGTTGAGCCAAACCTTGAGCTACCAGTCGACGTTGGGAAACTCTTGAATTGCATTGCCCTACGTAAGAACGCATAGAACGCAGTACCTTACATCAGGATGGGACGAAAAGCAATAGCCGGAGCCGTGTTGCGGTCTGCGGGCTGCGGACACGGGCTGGGAAGCCGTCGCCGTCTAATGGTCGGCAAGGTCTGCTCAACTCGGCCAAGCGGGCGACCGCCTCATTCATTACTGCTCAACTCGCGTCTGGCCTGATGCCGGAGCATGCACGTAGCGCGGTGCAGTCAGGTTGGAGACTAATCGGAACCACGAACCGGGGATGTCCTGACAGAAGTGCAACACGATACGGTGAAAGCACCCCAAAGTGAGATGGATGTGGGTTCCTTGAGGTTTGTCTGAGTCTTGGATAGGTAACATCAGAAGTTTCCGTCGAGCTCGCTGTCGGTACCGAAGGTGCCAACGCAAATGGAAGGCAGAAGTCGTCGGTCGCAGGCCGACTTTGTCAATCATGAGCAAGGTTTCTGGCGTCTGTGGTGTATGGCAAGTCAAGTCTGGGAAGGAGCTTTGCAAGATGCCCCCGGCCCTGACTGACGTCTGTGGCCAACTGGGTGCGGGCGGCGAGAAAGGGAACAAACAGGACGGGAAGGCGTTCCTGAGTGGCGGACAAGGTGGCCGAGGTACTTCCGACAAGTAGCGCAAAGTACAGTATGAGGTCATTGTTTCCGACACGGATCAGCAGTGGGCTCCTGCAGCCGGCAGCAACTGGAGACGTCCCAGCTGTGGAGAAGGCTGCAGCTCGGTTCCGACGAATGGGAGGATGAAAGCACGAGGGCTGATCCACGCTGCGGGTGCCGTCTGTCCCCATCGCAGCTTGACCACTTCCAGTGCAACCTGGGCGCCTGGGCTTGTCCACCGCGGTGTCAAATGGGATTGGGATAGGGAGAGGGATAGGGATAGCGACAGGCACAGGGCTGGCTGAGGCAAGGCAAGGCCCTCTCTCCAGGCCCTCTGATGGCGGCCGGGACGCTGGACGGCAAACTGGAGAAGCCTGAGGCGAAGGTGACAGCGAACGCCGAGTCTAGCCAGCATTTCGGGCTCCAGTGGGTTTTTGATAGTCGTTAGAGTCGTGGTGTCTACCTTAGTACGTGTTGCACAGAGGGCCACTTATTAGTAAAAGTACACCTGAGCAATGATTGTGCAATGGGCAGTGGGCATAGTTGTGCTGCATATCTGACGGGTCTTGATCGTCATAATATGCATATCCCGTACACAAATCACAAATCAAGTCTACCACGTTCGCTCGTTCATCAGAGCAAGTGCAGGTGCACCCCGCCTGCCCCACGACACACTCGCTCACATTCAGTGAGTGGACGCGGACGCAGCTGCACCCACCAACCCACCCACCCACGCAGCACCACGCCTGGCAGCTCCAGTGGCAGTGGCACCCGCCGCCCGCCGCCCGCACCGCACCCGCTTCCGCACCACGCAGCAGCAATCTGAGGAACCGAGGATTCCTTACCTTACCTTGCCTCGTCCGCCCTGCCATCTGCACTTGCACTGCACCTCACACACTGCAGCACAGCACCCAGGAACCAGCACGACAGCCTGCCCTGCTTGCCTTGCCCGCGGAAGTCTGAACCTCACTCAATCGGCGAGGCAGAAACCTCCCGCCCTCCAGTGCCCGAGAGGGTGGGAGGAAGCGAACATTGGGTACCTTACCTTGCCTGGCGACTCGGCCGTCACGCCTCCCCCAGTCCCGGTCGCCCCCATTTTCATCAATCTAAGAAATCCCATTCCATCTCCCGTTTTGGAGCCCCCAATACGCTACAGGCGCGAACCAGGAACAGGCATCTGGGCAAATTCGCATCTCGCAGACTGTTCCACGGGCACTCAAAGGCTGCAGCACTGCAAATTCCAACATACGAATTCCCATCCCTCTCTCCACCGTGTTTCCCTTCTCGTCCAGCCGACCCGACAGCTCTGCCAGGCTGCGATAGACAAGACACTTATCCAGCGGCACGTCTCCCGATAGCCTTCGGCTCTCGCTTTCCGCCCACTGTTTCCATTTCGCGATTCCCATCGTTGTCGTATTGCATTTGCGCCTCGCATCCGCCCACAGTCCCCAGCATCCATCGCCGACAACACTCACCTGTGCCCTGCATCACTCGAATCGCCAGGGTTGAATTCTTCCCTGCGGCCTCGCATTCGTTCTGCTTTCTGAGCCTGAGCAGTAGCAGCACCCAAGAACCGGGCAGCCAAAGGCGATAGCATCGACGACGACGACGCCAGCGGCTGCGGCTGCGGCAGTACGAGCGCGAACGGCAACACCAGCGCCAGCATCAGCACCAACACCACCACCACCCAATGGGAACCGGTACCAGCTCATGCGCCGCCGCCCAGCGCTAGATCAAAGTACAAAGTACCCCATCACCAAGCAGAACCAGCAAAGCAACATCCATCCACCATCATCCACACAGAACGCAGCAAGCACACAGCACAGCACAGCACAGCACAGCACACCAGTCTCCAGAGACACCGCACCACCACACACCTCACACGCACACCTCATCCCCCGTCTCCTCTCCTCCTCTCCTCCTCTCCTCCTCTTGCTCTCGTCCAACAGCAGGCCGCCAAATCCAATTCAACCCCATTCCCTGTCGGGCCACCCAAGTCACTCAAGTCTCCCAAGTCACCCACACCCCTCCCCCCTTGACCCCCGTCCGTCCCCGTACCTCCCTCTCCCTCGGCGGCCGGGTCCAGTCTGTACGAACCAGGACCAGTTCAGCACCGCTCCAGCAGCACCTCCAGCAGCCAGCCCAGAGAGCGAACTTGCACCTGCACCAATCCAGCAATCCCAGCACCAGGTCTAGCAAGCCTGCTCCACGTCGGGTCCGCCATCCATCTCTGTTCTGTGTGCCCTGCGCCAGTTCCCAGTTTCTAAGATCTTGTCTCTTGACCTCCACGAAACCTCACCTTTCGCCCAATTGAGCCTTCAACTCCTTCTACACTCGAGCTCGCCCGTCCCTTCACTCGGTTCTAGCGCTCTGCATCGATCGGCCCAATTCCACGATTTACCGGCTGCATGTTTTTCTCACGGCCTCTACTGTCTTAGATCCCTTACTATCCTCTAGCTTCCATTCCCGCAAGAGACCGCAACCGGATACGACTGCATTGCTGCCAAAGCTTCGGTGGAGATTGCCCTGCCCTCTCGCCAGCTTCGATTCCAAATCCCTGGACCCTTCTGGACTCGACACCTTCCGGCGACTGTACCTTTCTTTTCGACTGAACGACGAAGAATTCCTATCAAGCGGGCCGTTGCTCCGTCTTGCAACTTCGAGAACCAAGTCTAGGCCTTCGAGATCGACCGGTCCTCCTAAAACTCCAAATCTTCCATCGTCACCCGCCCCCAAGCACCGGAGACAGACACACATCTTCTCGACAACTGCTTCCCCCCTCCCTCGGCGCCCACCATGCCCGAACCTGACAGCGTTGCCGCCCAAGGCGGCGGCAGCAACTCCAGCGATTTTGTGAGTCCATGGCCTGACGACTTCGTCTCTGATTTTGGTGCGATCCACCATGCTAACTTCCTGCGCGCAGGTTCGCAAACTCTACAAGTTCGGCTACCCCTTCGACGCGCACCAATATTGACCCGTGGCTGACATGTGTAACAGAATGTTGGAAGATCCGGCCTATTCGAATATTGTGAGATGGGGAAACGAAGGCGACACATTTGTCATTCTGGAGGTGCGCGGCAGTCGTACGCAGGGATGGAGGGCAACAATAGGCTAACCTTCTTGTAGACCGACAAATTCACCAACGACATCTTGCCGAAACATTTCAAGCACAGCAACTTCTCTAGCTTTGTCCGACAGCTGAACAAGTACGACTTCCATAAGCTGCGGCGCAACGATGAGAACAACGAGTCGCCATACGGCAAGCAGGTAGGGAGCACGACACATCACGCGGTCCTTAAGCTAAACTCATTTCCAGGCCTGGGAATTCAAACACTCGGCCTTCCGGGCTGACAGGAAAGATAACCTGGACAATATCAGACGAAAGGCTCCCGCACAAAGAAAGACGCAGCAGACGGAAGACCAGTTCACAACTAACCAATCCATCAACCTGCTCCAGGAGACCCTGTTCGCGCAACAGCAGCAGGTGCAGGCGCTGCAAGAACAGGTCATTGATATACAACGCACCAATAAGACCCTTATCGCTGATGTCACCGCCATGCACAAAATAATTGATGCTCAGAGGCAGGCGCAACACGAGCTGCTCAACTACATGGGGCATGCTGACGACAGGATGAGAGGCGCCCGTTACCAAAACCCGCATATGAACGGCGGCGGTGTCGACGAGCATGCCCCCGAGTTGCGACGAGCAAGGGAACTTCTCTCCAGCGTACAGACGAACCCTGCAGTGAACCAAGAGCTTGAAAGGCTCAACGGCATGTACGCGCAGAGCTCTCCGCCAGACTCCGCCTCTGGCCTCATGTTCCAGGCTGGCTCTGCCGGCATGCCGCCCATGATGGCCGCCGAGCACCTGAACATGCGTCATCTTGTCTATCCTGTGGGCGAGAATGTAGGCATCGATCCGCTGTCCCAAGACCACTTCAACAATATCCCTTACACTCTGAACTCCTTGCCAATGAATGAGTTCCAGAACCCGGTTGTCAAGCCTGAGCCCGGCCCGGCCACACCAGCTCCAGCCGCCGTCGCACCCCCGCGCCCGCCTTCGAACGACAAGGGACTTTGGGGACGCAAGAAGCCGAGGGTGTACCTCGTCGAAGACGACCGAACGTGTTCGAGAATCGGTTCCAAGTTTTTGACGCAGATGGAGTGTATCGTCGAGATTGCTGTACGTTAAGATTGCAGATGATCTGCTCTGTAGAGGTATGAAGTGCCAGCAGCTGACAATCGTCTAGGAGAACGGCATCGACGCCGTCAACAAGTGTAAGGAGGTGCCATCCGGACATTACGACCTCATCTTCATGGATATCGTCATGCCTCAGATGGACGGCGTGTCTGCGACACAGCTGATCCGTGAGGTGCACCCTGATGTCCCTGTCGTCGCCATGACCTCCAATATTCGCCCTGAAGACATTAGCCACTACTTCAACTGGAGTAAGTTTTCTTGACAGAATGTAGTGGAGCAAGCATTGACGTTTTCCGAGGCCTGAATGATGTTCTGGCGAAACCCTTCACCAAAGATGGCATGTTGCGAATCCTTCGCAAGCATGTGGCACACCTTCTCAAGGATGCGCCTCAGGACGATCTTGCTGTTGGGCACGGGGCTGCTCAGCTGCACGCCGCCAACATGAGCGTGCCTGCAATGAACCCCGGTGTTAAGTTCGACTCGACTCCTAGTCAATCGCCAGCGACAACTACTTCCTGGCACTCGCCTGGTCAGATTCACCAGCCATCACCCAACGTCACCAACATTGAGACTGGTTACCCACTAGGCAACACTGCGCAAATGGTGATAACTCCAACATCTGCGCAACGCCCAAACTTCCAAAACATGCCTCCAGGCATGCAGCAAATGCGAGTATCAGACCATATGGATGATCGCCCGGAAAAGAGGCAAAGGCTGTACGGTCCACAGGGTGGATACGCCTAACATACCACAACTGTTTAAACATCAACCCAACTTCGCGCCAGCACAATCTTACCATTTGTGTTGTCGCCGATTGGGATCGGGCGGCTTGACCCATGTCCACTACACATGGGACTCTGACTGTGTCGAGTAGACGGCCGACAGGTCAAGGTTTTCGGAGGTTCTTTCCAGATTACTATACCCAAAGGGTCGGCAGTAGTGCAGAGCGACAAAGCGATGAACTGTAAGAGGAGGAAGTAAAGTTGGCGCATGATACCAAAAGTTCGTCGAGAGTGATGGCGACTGACGATGTCCAACGACAGGGCATGTCGCCTGTCGACTCTGGCATGGATGATGACCAGATATCATGGCCAATGAGGCACAGAAGCCTTTGCGGCCAACAGACTCCGTGATCGGCGTTGGGAGGGAAGTTTTTGGTTCGCGGTTTAGAACCTGTAAGGGATGCGTACGGCGAATTTGGAAAACCATATGCTGCCATCTAGGAAGAGGATCAACTCCTGGTCACGAATATATACATACCTACCTTCGCTGCGTACGAAAACTTGCTCGTTAGATGACCCGATGTGGACCACAGCAGGATGCGATGCTTTTGATGTGGACATAGGGGTTGGTCAGCGGGACGCCCGGACGTAGGTTCGCCAGTGGTTCGCCAGTGATTCCCTGCCCTCTCGGCCAGCTTCCCGGGGCATAGATAAAGGCGTAGCAGAGTGAGGGAGTCAGAGGGATGCACCACCTGCCAGCTGAGTATCCGTAGGTACCCTTCTGAGCTATCGTAAGCCTCTCCAGTGTTCTTTCCAGTCCTCCACCCAGCATGTGCTCTGCAAGACCCGGGGTTGTCATACAGATCTCGGGTGACCCAGGACCCTGAACCCTTGCGGGTAGACGCGCAGTTGCAGGACAACACGCAGCGCCGCAGCATAGCAAAACCGTACGGGTGGTGACTGAGTGCCAATGGGCAGTGGCTTGGAAGGGAAAGGGGCCTGGATGGGTCCGTAATGTTTGGTGTGTGTAGCGTTGAGGCCTGGGACCCCCCGCACTCACGAGCGGTCGATTGCGGTCTGGACCACGGCAGTGTGGCGCCCGGTGGTCTGATGTGGCCGGGGTCCCTGCCAAGGCGGTCCGGAAGGGCCTAGAACTCTGGGATTCACCTCAACGGTACCACGCGCGTGTGAGTTTGTCGTTTTCTGATTTCCCTCGGGGATTTTCGTCCGAAGGGACCTTGCTGCTGTGCTGCGCCCCGCGGGAAGGAGAGATTTGGTCCCACAGAGGATGCTCGTCTGCTACCATTCGGAAGTCGGGGCGAGCGGCAACGTGTTTCTGAGGGCGGGATTTTCGTAGGGCTACCGTTTTGTACCGCGAGTAAGGTTCCATCGATGAGATTCGCGCATGGAGGGTGTGGAGTTTTGAGTTGAGATGTGAGAAATCTATTGATGTCATGGAACAGATCTCACGTCTGTGCAAAGCAGGCAGACTCGTCTGGGGGAAAAGATGGGAGAGAGAGGAAGGCCTGGAGGGTGTTCGTCTGCGTCCGTCTGATGTGGGAGGTCTGCAGAGTTTAAGGCAACGTCGGCCAGAATTGGGACGAGGAAAGCCAGGGCGCATGGGCCAGGCTCCTCTAGCCAAACGTCCTTGCAGCACAAGCGAAGCCCGTTTTGAGGGCTACGATGGGCTGGACCCTTGAAGTTTGGTAGTCTGGGCGGGAACAAGACGACGACGGCAGGTAACGTCAGGCGGTTGCTGCGTAAGTGGTTGGCGATTGGTGTTCTTGGCATGTTGTGTTAGTGGATGGATGCTGGATGCATATGGGGGCTGATGGGACGAGATGGGACTTACATGTCAAGACAGTCATCGCTGTTCGGGTCTAGTCCCAGTGACTGTGGCCAGCGGAGATGAGGGAGGGCAGCGGTCAGGAGTGTGTGACTGCTCGTGACTGGTTCCTCTGAAGTGAGGTTTCCGATGGCAGCGGACAGTATCGACTTCTTGGGCAAGATGCTGGTACGGAGTAGTTCGGAGTCCAGGGAAGTCGTTCAACAAGATCCCATCACGGATGATGCCGCTGGTGTTTTAGACATCGCAATGAAAGTCGACGGAGATGTAACACGTAGGTACTGTTCCTGTGTCCAGGCCCTGCTTCTGTCGGGTCTGAGACTCGATGTAGGAGACTTGTCGCTGTTGCTCAGAAAAGTTCGACAGAGATGACCCTATCGACGTTTTGTGCGTGCCTGGTGGACAATTAAGCGCTCGGAAGAAGCCATGTTGGCTAGTGACGGGCGAGGCTCTTCGATAACACCACCGACGTAGCTTGCATGCCTACTGTGGAAAGGGTCTGGTCCATTTAGACCCTTGTCGTCCAAATTCCGGAGGCCATGGGGGTCATCTGCGACTGTTGATGGGAAGCTCTGGGCGTTCGTACGGCGATCGAGAAGGGCAGCTCAGCTTTTCGAGGGAGACGGAAGTGGACAAGTTGTTGCTCATCGTGCAAGGCAAGGGGCTGGGTCGTCGTCGTAAATGAGGGCAATGAACAGTTCGGAAGCGACGGAGCTGGTGGGTGTGATTGCGTCGGAGGCAAACGAGGAAAGTCGAGATGAGTCTGTGGAAAGAGAAGTGGTCTGCTTTTTCCCGCTCTAGACCGTTGGCTAAGAGGTCCTGCCTAAAGGGTGAAAGATGACTGGCTGGTGCTGGCCGTGGGCCGGGTCTAGATTCGGATCATTGGGGGGGGCTTAATGCGAGATGGTCGCAACTACCCGCGTCGGCAAGTCACACTGCACCTGGCAAAGAAGGAAGGGATAATGGGGATTGAAATACCCATTTCCCTCGTTGAGTGCCTCTTTCTTTCTTCATGCATCCCAAACAAGCGATCCGACGTTGGATAGGCTTCTCCGAAAGCGACCACGTATGTGTGTCGGCATGGGCAATTGACTGAAATAACGTGAAGAAGGATGGGAATTTTCGGGGGCGAAGATCTCGATCTGGAAGTCCGGTCTCCATTCTTCGGATGATGTGATGATTGATTAGGATGGAAAAGCTTGGGACGGCCGAACACACCACGCGGGACGAAAGGCTTTCTTTTTGCACTTTCAGCGTGTGCCAGAGATATTCGGAAGCGAGCAAGGGCGCAATGAAGGGTCTCGGCCCGAGACCCCCCATTCATTCAATTCCCATGTTTGCTCGGTGCTTGCTGTTTTCTTTGCCATCCATCATCTTTCTTCCCGTGATGGAGGGTGGATGGTTATCAGCCGATCGTCCTGTCCCTTGCCTCGTCCCGTCTTCCATACCATGCCTATGAGCTGAAATGTCTTCACCGGCCCCTACTTGCCCCCGTCCCCCCATCCCGCGCGGAATCCCAGCATCCTGGAAAGATGTGACCGAACCGACGATCACTCATGTCTCGACACATGGCTAGCTGAACGGGGGCCCCGAAGCGCAAGGCCAGCCGAGAGGGGAATCTGCCCAACTTTCTCCCGTCTCCCTTGGCCCGTTGGCTCCCAATGACCGGTTCGTACCCACACCACACGTGCGGTATGGGTATCTCCGATGTAAAAACGACATCTGTGGATGGGGAAAAAGAAAGGAGAATGCGGTAGACAGGAGAAGACGTGCTTTGGGTTGGGATGGATGACATTGGCGGGAATGGTAGGTTTTGGCGCTTTGCGAGACACGGGTGACGGTGTTTGCTTTTTCGCCCTTTTCTGGTCAAATAGGCCTGGAACGTTCGTGTAACATCGCGAGAGATGCAGTGATAGGGTTTGTGCTATCTTGGCTACATGTTTGCTCCTTGGTGTTCTTGGTGATTTCTGGTAAGGGGGCATTTGAGGCATTGAAGAATTGCGTGATGTTTGTGGCCAGATTACGCGTGCATACGTCTCACTGAATCGGCCTCGCATCCTCTTTTCCCTGGGTCGGTGAGCTTGTGGTGTTCTTCCAGGTGGTGGGCTTCAAGAGAGCCCTCAGACAAGTCACAGGTATCACCGTCTTGAACAAGCTCACAGGGTTCTCCAAGTGAGTCTCAGACATCATCAGGCGACGCCCTTTTCAAAACTCGGTAATTGGTCATGGATTTCTTTGCCTCTCCCCCCTTCACACCTCTCAGCCCGAGCATGCCATTTTAAAAAGCGCCTTCGACCGTTGCGTCTGGTGGTTTGGTAGTCATGCGATGGCGTCGATTCTTTCAGCGTTGGAAAGACATTTCGGGGGACATACTTCTGGGACACAGAAGCCCAAGCAGGAAAGCCCGACACTCTCCCTTCCAGCAGTGATTGGGTCGGACTTCGTATAATGGGACAAGTCCCAAATTGCCCCCGTCACTGTGCGTGCGGCTGAAGACTTGCAAAGGGGGGCTGGCTATTGTGAGTCAACGGTCCTCGCGTCTGGCTGAGAGTGAAGGGTTAGTGTAGTGGTAGGAGGATAGGACGTTTTACTCCGCGATCTTGGCAGTAAAGTAGGTAGGGGCCATGAAATTAAGCATAATTGCGCTGATACGATCTCATATTTATGTTTGATAATGGTCTACGTGGTAGCGATGAACCTTTTCTAAGGTGAGTTGATGACAGTTCATGTCATACCTTATGACCAAGGCTTTTCCTCGGTCACGAGCGAGGCAGTATATCAAATCACGATCAATCGTTCTACCCATACTTACAATCCAAAGCGACTTACGCACTTTTGACGAATCACGCCTTTACACCCATCCAAATACTCACTGCCCATTGGCCGTTGAAGACAAAGATTTGGAATCCCTGGCGCTTGGGATCGAAGCACCTTGTGATATTCCTACTTACGGGGTGCCAACTGTACACGTGCTCGGGGTAGGGCATGGGCAAGTGAAGACCCAAAGGTGATGTCCCATTTACCAATCATACGTCGCGGTGCTTGCTGTTTATCAGGTATCAAATACTCAGTTTCATTTTTCCGTGTTCTGGGGATGGATTTCCAGCTGCCGCGTCAGGTGTTCATGCAGAGGTTGGTCCGCCTGTTGCTGTGCGTGTACCTTGGATGTACTCTCATCATCTCAGTGCCTTTCGATTTAACACCTGATGACTTTGCACACTAGAACAATATTTTGACCACGAGAAATATCGAATTCATAAGATAAGGACGGTTTACTAAGGTATATCTGACTGCACTCTGAAAGCACGACGGAGCGCATCAAAAGACAAGGCATGGTACTCAAAAGCTGTGTCAATGACACTGTTTGGCTAGAGGGTCAAAATCTGGTCTATGGTCTTTAACGTCAGGCATGGTGATTGCTGCTTTGGACTCATTCGATACTTCAGCACCATACAACATCTCCAGCGTCCTTCTAAATCCTCAGGATTGTGTTCAAGGCTTCGACGTATGTCTCCTCCTGGAGTCCTGTAGGATGATGCTTACAATGTTTCCGATGTACCTTTTTAAGAGCGAAAGACTCGCAAGCATGTGAATCCTACCAAAACATCGCGGTGACTGAAAACAGTCAATCATATCCAACAGACTCTGCATGGGCTTCTTTGGCCACCCGAAAACATATCATCATTGGATACAATTGCCTCAAAGCATTGCTCGTACCTTGCAACAACTTACTATAAAACCCCTCAGGCCTCTCTCAAGATGTCGCCTAGCTCGAGACCTACAGCATGTATCATTGACATATTCCCGTAGTCACTGACATCTAACGAGATGTGAACATATCAACCTTGAGAATGGGCTCGGACTTATGTGGCTGCCCGGCCAATATACATCTACCTAGATACGCAGCTGTGTTTTTTCCCCCTCCTGCTTTCGCCATGTATTTCATACTCTGTGTGTGTTAGGTATCCCTTATTTGCCCATTGGCCGCCCAACCCCTTGCGTCGATTCTCGCCGCACATCGCACGGGAAGAAGATCGCGAGATGGCTGAAGTCCTCACTTTGTCTCCCAGATGCCTGTCATTCCTGTCACACAAGAAGTTCTTGCTGTTGTTGATTCTCTTCAGCAGCTCGCTTGTTAACTGAGACTTTGCCTTAGGCCTAGTCCACGAGACATGCTTGCGTTTGGTGAAGTTCGTTCTGGCTCACTTGGGTAGCCATACGATCAGAGACAAACAGTGACAGCCATTTTAATATTCAATGCTCCCATAGTAACCGCTTACTGAAGAATGAGGCTAATTTGAAAGCTCCTGAGGCCGATTGATAGGTCTTGAATGACAAAGATTCGTTAGCTGTGGAAGACCTTATCACATACAAAGCTATGAGACCGGATATTGGGTATTGGGCCTTGAGGACATTGTCAATATGTCAATGATCTTCAGTAGTAGGTCACGATGAAGTTTTATGAGACAATGTGGCACAAAATTCATTCCATCACCTCTGCAGCGCCACATTCCCAACTTCAAGCCACAGGTATTGCTTCTGTTCTCGCCAATACCAAGACTCAAATAGCACCACACAAGGTTTGCCCAACCTCGTGTTTGTTTGAGAGCGTTCTTCTCGTATGATGATTCCTGCCCAATTGACGGGTCCAGGCAACACCGGCCAAACCCTGAGCCCAGATTTACGTCGTCTGCTGCTTGCAGGGAGTTTGAATACAGGAATCTACTGGCATTCTACCACAAGCTGTGAGCATTCCTCTTACAATTTAAGCGGCTGAGTAAGGGCCCGAAACATCACTGCCGTCTCCTTGGGGGCTGGCTGAAGGAACCAAATGTATGAGACCACCAGGAAGGGAGTCACCGCCGCTTCTGAGACATTGTGGCACTTCACTCTCTTGTTCAGGTGCAATTGCCTCTCCCAGCTACTCACCTCACCTCATGGTCGCTGCTTTTAAGCGGTAAAGTGATGCCTGACATGATTTCAAGGTGAGCAGGGATGGAGCGGCGAAGCAGTGTTCGTGCAAGCGTTAACAGCCAACCTAGGCCTGTTTACTGAACCTGGGAGCTGGTTACAACAAGTGGAGAACCAGGAAATGAGGAGAGATAATACAAGCAGCAAAAACGAAGTCCCTAATACCCCTTTCGCGTTCTTCCCCTGCATTCATTTTTTGCGCGGCAAACATGGACGATATCGCCTAGTTTAATTGCAACCACAATCATCAACTATCTTAACAACTTATCACTCTCGTGGCAGATGTAGAGAGTGCATCTAACAGTATGTCGCACGCTGAATAAAAGACCACTGTGATGTGTGTAGGTCAGGTTATATCATGCCTTCTTGATTTCTCGTTTGAATTCTCACCATTTGAACGCTTAGCGTTGTAGCTGTGCCTGTATATTGTATTTCAGCGTTTATGTTACTGGGGCTTGTGGTGATGCACATCCTTTAGCATTAAGGGATGAGTTGTTGGATTATGGGAGACGAAAAAATCATTTTCTCATTTCTATTGGATTGACGTGGTAATTAGTGCTTGATATCGTTGAAAGATGTTGAGAGTTTTGTCCTTTCTTTGGATATGGTTTTTTGGGGCTGGCCCTTTCCTATTCCTGCGATTTGGCCCAGACTTTTTAGTGCTAAACTGACGGCAAGTTAACTGGAAGATGTCTTAGGAGATGACGTTGTAGCAAATGCTAGAATGGACCTAAAGTAAATGGTATGGATCTTCTCTGGCGTTGAACTCTTCAAAGCGCGCTGTCACCTTCTCATGATGTCTGGTGACAATGGCGACATGGTGGGATGCCTCTAGTTGAGCGGCGTATTTGACTTGAATGGAAATCATTGTGTTAACCCTTGGATAGGTGAATCGCGAGGATACCTATGTGTAACATCGAACGGTCTTCGGAAATTTGCTGGGTCCTCAGGCGCTTCCAAAAGTTTTAGCATAATGTAACCTGGTCTATGAGGCAAATGAAATTAGAATTAGTAACGGCATTGAGCTCTAGGGCTAAGCTTACGGCCTTGGTTCCCGCTGCTAGCTACTGGAATCTGAGGCCTGAATCCTGGGATCTGAGCTCTGGAGCTAAACATGTGCTAGGATTCAGGTGCCTATGGTGTCTGGTTGTTGGCATAGGCGCTAAGTTGTGGAATGTTTAATGAGGTGTGCCTAAGTCTGGAGATCTGTTTGCTGAGGTAAGTTAGAATCCTGGGATTTGCTAGCTGTGGTATGCCTGAGTCCTAGGATCTGTTAGGTAAGTTGAGCCTGAATCCTGGGATCCCTGATGTGAGGCGTGCCTGAATCCTAGGACCTATTCTATTCCGGCGTGTGTCCTAGGACCTGTAAGGCTGAGTGATCTATAAATCCTAGGACCTATTTGTATATAGCCTTAAAATCCTAGGACCCTGTAGGGCTAGTGAATCTGAATCCTAGGACATGTTGCTTGCATCCTGGGATCGGCGCCTGAACTCCGGAGCTTGTTTCTCGTGGATGCCCTGGTCCTGGGATTCTGCAGTGCCTAAGTCTAGGCTCTCCCTAGGATGCACGACTGCTAAACCCTTGTGACGTAAGCGCCACTAAGCTAACATATAGGCGCATTTATACGGCGGTATCAACACTGTTACGACCTGTAAACAAGGATAACAGCTAAACGACCCACGTAGGCGTTAGGCAGCTAGAATAGGATATTTATACTATAAGATTATAGGAATAATAGGGATTTACTTAGAATAGAAGAACTATAATATAAGTTATATAATAATAAGATAAAACTAAATAAATAGTATGGATTACTAAGTATTTAGTAAAAGCTACTAAGTATTTACTAATAATTACTAAGCGTTTATTAATACTTAATTAAGGATTAATAGTATAAATAATAAAACTATTTAGGACTTATATATAGTATAACCTAAGTTTCGCTTAAAGTTAGACTTCTATAGCTCTTTAGTAATTAATTTTATATTAATCCTTATAGATATTTTTAAGTTACTTTTACTATAAATACTTATTAAGTTTAAGATTACTTACTTTAGCTTCTAAAGATCTAATTTACTATAGTTTATAACTTATAACTTAGTAATAACTATAAATATTATTTATTAGTATTAATTTCTAACTTCTATTAGTAGACTTTATTATTAGATAGCTAACTATAATAAATACCTCCCTAAGAACTCTTATATTAGTATAGTAGTATATCTACTATTTATATCAGCAGTTAGGCTCTAAAGTTATATTAATAGTAAGACTTTATTTGCACTAATATCTAGGATCCTTATATAAGTATATAGTTTACTAGTAGTATTTTTTCCCTATAACTATAAAATCTAACACTTTAGTAGGGATTATAATATCTTAACTAGGGCTTCTAATGCTCTGCACCCCTACTCTTACGCTTAATAGATTTAATACTCTACTTATAGAGGTATATTACCTTATCTAAATAATATAAATAATATTAAGTTTAAATCAAGAAATAATAGTATATATATATATATATATATATCTTACTAACTTTAAGAAATATGAAGGTTATTTTAATTATAATTTATATAAGTTTTCTATTTACTTCTATACTTACTTTTAACTTCTAATTCTTATAGTATTAGTTACTAATATATACTTCTATAGCGTTATATACTTAAGCTTCAAATTATTAACTTCTCTAGTAATAATATCTCTAACTCTAATTTTAAATCTAATTACTACTCTTACTACTAAATAATAATTAATAAGTTAAAGTTTAAATATTATATTATTATATTAACCTACTATATTACAAAATTACTAATAAAATAAAGGTCTTAATATATTAAATAGTATATATTTTATTTCTCTTATAGTAAGAAAGTTATTATAAGTTATACTAATAAAGCTATAAGTTATTTATCTATATATTATACTACTATAAAATTAGAAATTAAATATAAGCTAATTTTATAAACTACTTTATATTATAATTAGATATTCCTTACTTTATATTAGACGTACTTATTTACTTAAAATAAGCTATAAATACTACTATAAAGACTTTTAATTACTAATATATGCTCTAGTTTTACTATATTACTTTACTTTAGTATAGTAAGAAAGCTAAGCTAGCTTTTACTTTATAATTTATTAGTTTCTTAGAAAGAAGCTAGGATTTATAAACTTAGTAAGATAAAGTATAATATAATAATATATTATATAGCTAGTTATATATATACTTCTTATTACTTACTAACTTTCTATAGTTTACATAATAATATATTCTAACTAAAGTCTATTTATATATAAATATTTTATATATACTAACTTAACTTTAATACTAATTACTAAGATAATTAGTAATAAAATATAGCTAGAACGCTTTAAGTTTAGTAGTTTTCCCTTCTTTCTCTAAGAAAGCTCTTACTTTAGAGGAGAATATAATAGAGTTATTAGTCCTCTATTAACTTATAATAGTAATCTAACTTTAAAGTAGTGAAAGAGGTAATATATAGCTATAAGTATTTTATTAACTTACTACTTTTAAAGTATATAGGATCTTATTTTTTATATTTATTCTTATATATTAGAAGTATTTGCTTTTAAAATATTATCTCTAATAGCTAGATAGTAAGTAGCTATTATATTAATCTCTCTATTACTTATATAGCTTAAGGAGTATAGAATAAAAGAAGAAAGAGGAAAAAGAAGACATAAAATAAATAAAGTAATAAGTTAATAAAATAAGATATTACTTATTTATATATACTATTACTATATAGAATACTTTTAGTAATATAAGAGATTATTATTAAATACTATAATAACCTATATATATCATTAAACTAATAGAAAATACTTAAACCTTACTATATTATATATAATTAAAATACTTAAACTTAGTAGTCTTATATAGTTATATAATATATATCTATTTATAATAAAGAAAGTAGTTATATATATTAGTTTTAAAATTTAAGTAAGAAATACTATATAGTTATAAGTTATATATAATAATAACTTACTTACTTTAATATTCTATATAAAATAAATAAATAGACTTTTAGGTATAGAACCTAATTTAAAAGTACTTATTATATAATACCTTATAACTATAAAATTAACTATATAATATATTTAATTATATAATTTTATTATATAGTTAGTAGTTTATCTAGCTATATCTTAAGTAATCTTTCTCTTTTATTTTCTCTATTTTAAGATATAACTTACTAACTATAATAAAGAGAGTTCTTCGCGACGTTGCAAATGAGGCTCTCGCTAGTACGTTTTGCCGCTCCGCTGCCTGCCCGCCTACTCTCTTCTATACAGCTAGGGATAAGTTAAGCTAAGCATTAACAACTAATTATACTAAGATTTATTTATTTACTTTGTTAAGATCAAGCATAGGTTAAAGTATTGCTATTAGGTTTTAGTACTATGAAAAAAAAAGTATAGAGTGAACTATAATACCTACTTATATAAGTTAACTAGACTGCTAATATAATAAAGAGAGTTATTATAATATATCTCTTCCTTTATTACTATCTATATAAGTAATTACTTATAAATACCTAGAACTATTACTCTTTATTATAATATTAAGCTATTTATAACTTTATACTATATAAGCATATATATTATGCTTCTAAATATACTTATAATTATATTAATAATAAAAGCTTAGAAATATATATTTATTATATACTAATTAGGAGTTTTATTAAGGAAGTTTTATAGCCTACCCTATAAGAGGGTTTATAATAAATAAATCTAATAAGAGCACTTCAGCTAGTGCTTTATTTAGTAAGAAGATTGCAGTATATATATTTAAGAGCTTGAAATAACTACCTATACTAAACCTAACTATAGCTGCTATACTATTATCTATTAGCCTTAGTAATAATAACTTTATTACTAGTAAAGTTAACAGCCTCACCTATATAACTTATAAGTAAAATATATACTAAAGATAGCTTTATAAGGTGTTTAACTATAGAAAAGCTTATTTTAGCTATATACTTAAAGCTACTACTAGCGCTAAGCTATAAGCTTATTCCTTATCCTATAAGTAAACTACTTAGATTCCTATAAGTAAACTACCTAAATTCTTATAACTTCGTAATATATTCTATCCTACCTACTCTATAAACCTTTCTATTATAAAGCTTTACTTAAAGTATACTCTAAAATACTAAAATTAATACTAAGTATAAAGCTAAGCTTATTATAATTAGTAATATAATACCTTTTAATACATAGAGCTCTAGAGACTAAATAACTATAGCTAGATCCTACTTTAAGGTTCTAGAAGCTAACCTTAGTAGTAATAATATAGAGACTACCTACTTACTTTATTAAAGCTTTTTATTAAATAATATAGATATATTTATAACTAACCCTAGCTTCTATACCTACTTTAATAATATCCTTAGTAGAGCAGTATAGCTAATAAGTTAACTAGGCTTAAATTAGAGGTATTACTAATAACTATAGAACTATAAGGATATTAGCTTAGTTAATAGAAGGCTTAGCCTATAGTGATAGCATAATAGCCTCTAAGAACGTTATAGTAGATATCAGCCTTAGAAGGTATCTATAATTAGCTAGTTAGTAGAGCTAAATATAAAGAGTAATAGAGAAGTAGTAAGCGTATAAGTATAAGCATAAGCAGTAGAGAAGACAGCTAAGTCTAATAATAGAAGGTGTGCGTGAAGGTTAAAAGATAAGTTAAAGAGTTAAAGAAAGTCTACTTCTATAGTAATAAAACTAAGTTAAAGTTATAAAGTTATTATTAAAGTGATATTAAAAGTGATAAGATAATTAATATTAGCGTATATAAGCGCGCATATTAGGGGGTAGGAAGGGACTAAAGAATTATATAACCTGAAGGTTGTTAGCTAAAGGGGTAAGTTAGAGGTTATTATAGTATAAGTTCTAAGTAAAATTATAGTAAGTAGCTAGAGGCTACTAATTAGTTATATTAAAAGTTAACTTATTAAATAAAAGCAAGTCTTATATTATAATTAGTTATTTAATAATAGAGGTTCTATTAATAATTAGTTAGAAATAAATACTAGTTATAAATAGCCTTTTATAATAATTAAGTAAATTAAGTAAGTAAAAACTTTATAACTTAATAAAGAGATTAAAATACTTAAGAATAGTTATAAAAGTTCTATAAAAGTATTAAGAATATTTTAAAGATAATTATAAGTTAATTACTAGAAAGTTATAAAGGTTTAAGTTTAAGTAAACTTAAGTTTATTCTATATAGAAGTTTTTATTCTTTATTAAGTTTGTAGTTACAACGCAGCCCCCCTATAAAAAGACTATAGCAAAATTCACCCTATATATGGGCATAATTCTAGAAACACTATATAGGCACTTTAACCTATACCCTCTACTAATTAAGGAAAACAGTATAGAAACCCTATATGTTCCTACTAGCAGGTAAACCTTCTAAATATCACTGCATAAAGTTAAACGCACGCCCTAGCTAAATAGACTAGTAGAATAGCAATAGCGCTAGCTGCGCAGCGTGGGGCTAGCGGCGCTATATATAGTAGGGCTAATTATATTAAAGCTAAATAGGTCACTAAGGCTCTTATAGCTTAGCTAACGACAGCTTTATTAAACCTTCTAGTAAGGTGCTGTGAATGCTACTAAATAGAGATAACTCCTTAACTAAAGAGGTTATTATAAGAGGTTCTCATAGCTAGAAGTATAAAAAGCTTTGCTACGTATAAGGCTTTATACTCTTCCCTCTTCCTCTTCTTTACCTTTAAACTTATATTAATAACTTATCCTTATCTAAGAAGGATTACAAACTAAGGAGTATTATATAAAGTATAGAGTATACTTATAACCTATAATAAATCCTAAAGTATCTTTATAATATCTATACTACGTAAGGAATATAAGAATACTAACCTTACGCTAAGTATACCCTTCTTTAAGAAGATAGCTAAAGATATTATTACGTAGAATAATATCTATATACTAAATAAAGCCCTTAACTTTAGTAAATATTCTAACTCTAATTAGGAGCGTTATATTATAGTAGTATTAGATAGAGCTTTTAAGAATACCTCTAAAAGGGACCTTCTCTATACTATAATTAAGGTAATAAATACCCCTAATAGCCTTAGGGTAGAGGCTACGTATATCTCTAGCTATCCTAAAGAGTAGCCCTTCTTTATATAAACCCTCTATAATGCTAAAGTAGATGTAGCTTAGGCCTAGGTATAAGCCTAGTAGGGGAATATTAGTAAGTACGCCTTACGCTAATTGATAGAGAGAGTATTGCTAACGATAGTATAGCTGCAAAGGTGTTAGCTGACTTAATCGAATAAGAAGACTGCAACAATAGTAATGACTTAATAGCAGATAGTGAAGTAGTAATAGAGATAGTGTTTAATAGTAGCGTAGGTGATATGTGAGAGAGAGGATAGGTTAATAGTTTAGTAGTTAGTAATTAAGTAATTAAGTAATCACAAACTATATTATTGCTAAAGTGAAGTTAAAGATAGTGAAGTTGTGTGTATATATAAGTATAGCTGAGGTTAGGAGAGTTACGATCATATGACTGAAAGCTGTGTATATTATTAGGAGGCGTGGAGTTAGGAGGTCTGTCGCTCTAAGCAGGTAAAAATCACAGTGAACGGCCAGAGGCCTTTTTTATTCTTTATAATATATATTAACTTAAGTTCTTATTAATATTAAGTATTTATCTAGTTATATAAGTAATTATAATTAGTTAACTTTATTAAATAAATACTAACTATTACCTTCTATCCTTTATTTATTACTTTTTGTTTTCTTTTTATATAACTTATACTTTAAGTTTTCTATTTTATTAAAGAGTTACTTTTATTTCTATAAGCCTATATAGAAATATTCTATTTTAGCTACTAAATACCTATAAAACTTATTCTTAAGCTTCTAACTATTTACTATAATCTTTACCTACTTAGCGTAATAGACCTCTAAACTTTATACCTTTTAATAATATATAAAGTCTTTAGTTATATAATTATAATCTTTAATTATATATATCTAGCCTATTTATTACCTTAGTAATAAGAAACTAGCTAACTATTTTATTCTGATATAGCTCTCTTAGTTATAGCTATAAATATATATATATATATATATATATATATATATAACTTAATTTTATAATGCTTAAGTTTACTTAGATAATACTATAGTTTATAATTACCTACTTATATAAATATTATTAACTTATAAATAACCTCTAGCTATTTATAGTAGTTTATATATATTTAAAGTAATAGACCTACTAACTTTACACCTCTTAATAATATATATAGCCTTTAGTTTTATAATTATAACTATTATACCTATAGCTATACTTATATATATAGTAGTTAATAACCTTATAATCTTTAGCTTCACTTTAATAATAATCTAGTTTATAATTACTTAATTACTTAATTACTAATAACTACTAAACTGTTAACCTATTCTCTCTCTTATATATTACTTATGCTACTAATACTACTCATATTACTACTTTACTATCTACTGTTAGCCTTCTTATTAAATTATACTAGCTAACGCCTTTATAGCTATACTATTATTAATAATGCTATCTCTATTAGTTAGTATAAAGCATACTTACTTATATTCTTCTATTAGGCTTATACTTATATTTAAGCTATTTCTACTTCAATATTATAGAGAGCTTATATAAAAAAGTACTATTATATAAAGTAGCTATATATATATATACCTTCTATATAGAGGTATCTAAAGCTATTATCTATTACTTTAATAATAGTATAAAGAGAGTTTCTTTTAGAGATATTTAAAAAGGCTTTAGCTGTTACTACCTTAGTAATATGCTGTTAATTAGTAAAAGAGTATTCACTTAATTTAAAGTTGTTATTTAGCATATAGATATTATTCTATCTAGTAACATCTATAACTATATATATATATAGGAGGTATAACTTATATAGGATTAGTATTCTTATATATTTCTTATAGTATAAATATTATAAAGCATTTATTATAAGTTAAAAAGAAAGAGGGATAGATATAAAGCTTTATATATAATTTTTAGTATAGGTATAAAAGTATTTAGAGATATAGCATATATATCTATATAATATAAAGTTATAGATAAGCTTATATTATAATAAAATATAATAATCCTTAATATTTATAAATGTTTATTTATATAGATAATAATAAGAGAGGGAATATTATAATAACTCTAGTTATTATAGTTAGTAGGTTATATTTAAAGTAGGGAAAAAAGAGGAGAAAAGCAACTTAAAATATAGCTAGATAAACTACTAATTTTATAATTAGCTTATATAATATATATATTAAATAATTAATACTATAGTTATAAGTTATAACTAATAAAGACGTTTTATATGAAGTTATATACTTAAAAGTCTATTTATTTATTTCATATAAAATATTAAAGTAAGTAAAGTATTATTATAAATATTATTATTATTATATAAGATATTATATATTAATAATAATAAAGCTTCTTACGTTCCTAGCTATAAGAGCTTCTAAGAATAGCCTCTTTAGTTAAGAAGTTATCTCTATTTAGTAGTATTTATAATATCTTATTAGAAAGTTTAGTAAAGCTATTATTAAGCTATAAGATCCTTAGGAACCTATTTAGCTCTAATATAAGTAGCTTTACTATATATAGTATTGCTAATATTAGCCCTACGCTATATAGCTAGCGCTATTACTATCATATTAGTCTATTTAGCTAAAGCATATATTTAACTTTATATAAGGGGTTTACTTATTAATAGAAACATATAAAGTATCTATACTACTTTCCTTAACTAGCAGAAGGTATAAGTTAAACTACCTATATTATACTTATATATAGGTAAATCTTACTATAGTGTTTTTAAGAGGGGCTATATTATAACTATAGACTTAAGACCTATCCTTATTAACTATATTCTTATAAGTTATAACACTTATACTAAAGGTTGTTTATTTTATAAGAGCTTAACTCTTATTTTTCTAAGTTTATAACTATATAAATACTTTATTTTAATTATTAAATACTTATAAAACTTATCCCTATTAATTATATTCTTATAGATTATTATACTTAAACTTAACTAATTACTATTTAATATATTTAATATTACTTATAGTTATAAAATACTTAGCCTCTTATATACTACTATATAGACTATTTAAAGATACTTAGTAATTATTAAGTAGAGAGAGTTATAATATTTAAAGGCTTATTTTATAATTAATAACTTAAGAATCTACTTACTATATTAACTACTATTAGATTATATAAGTATGTTTAGATTGCTTACTATAGAGTTACTATAGGGGTATATAACTCTATAAACGTTATAAGTTAGTATAGTAGAACGGCTACTACTTATATCACTAGGTAGGAAGTATGTTAGAGTTATTAGTAGAGCTATGTTTGTACTATATAGTTATATACTTTTGGGGAGGCGCAGTCCCATTACTAAGAGAAAGACGCGCTCAGTAGCTTAGGAAACTAGGTTTTAGTACGGACGTACGAAAATCCTACGGTAAAGTCGGAGGGCAGTGTAGATTCTCCTAGGAGGCTGTAGCGTAGTTAGAATGTTACTTACTGGACCCCCTGCTGTGGTGTAACCCTGAAATCCATAGCTGCTGCCTAAATAATTTGTATTCCTAGATCAGGCCTCTTTTTCCTTAGAAAAAAATCAGCAACTAATTAGCGCAGCCTTGTACTTATTTTAAGCATAAATGTCATAAATATATCTAAAGTTTTCTATGCTTTTAAGCTAGCTTTATCGTCCTAGTCTTTATATGCTCGCTAATAAGATTCTATTTGTTTCATCTTCATTATGGGCTGGTAGCATAAGTAGGGATATAATTCCCTAGACATCTGCATTATACCTGATTCAACCCCTCGCTATAGAGCTTGTGGTGCTACTGCCTATATAGTACTATGAGATCTCCTGGTAGCAAAGTGTACTTTGCGCCTCTAGATACCTCAGGAGGATTTCAACAGCCTCAGCCTTTAGTAGCTATCTTGTGTTTCTTATAAGGTAGTGTCCGAGCCTAAACTGCAGTAGCCCTTAAGCTGACTAAGTGATAGTTCTCCTGAGGTTAAGTTATGAAATGCTAGTTACTATGATAACCCTGCTATTGCTAAGTCTAGGCGGTTTGTATATAAAGAAAGACTGTTACTAGATTAGGTCTGCTTAGCTGTTCTCTTAGCTGTTCTATTTGAAGCGAGATTGCAGCTAATTTATCTATGTTTGGAAACCTATTTCGATAAATAAGCTCCTAACTATAATGCAGTTTCTTATACTTAGGGAGGAGAAAATAATGACTTAAGACTGTTAGTATGCCCTTAATGCTTAATTCTAATGAAAATGTTATTATTAAGCATACTAATTCTTATTATTGAGATTGAGGTGGAAGTAAAATTTAATATCTTTATCTAATAACTATGCATAATTTAGTTGTATGCTGATATATGTTAGTGATTACTAGGATATCATTCTCTAAACGGAAAACTGCAGCTTGATGTTGCGATACTTACAACCTTTACGTGGAATTCGCATTCTCTGGATTGATGCTGTTTGCATTAACTAAAGCGATAATGAGGAAAGGTTAGCCTAAGTAGCTAAGATAAAGGAACTATATAGCTAAAGCTTGCAGGTTTAGGTATAGCTAGGCGATGATCTCGTTTGCAATAACTTAGGGGATCTACTAGAGCAACTATGGCTATATAAGTTGGAAACTATATCTATTCGCCTCAAGCTTCCTTTGCAGATCACAACGACAGCTATACAACATTATTATCAACTAATAGGGCAAATATTAATAGCTATATTGCTCTAGAGATGTTACTTCAGTAGGGTTTGGGTTATCTAAGAGCTCCTACTTGCCCCCTGTGTATTGATTCTTATCGCCGACAAACTGCTTTAGGCTGACTATACTACTTCAGCTAAACTACAGAAGATCATGTCGAGCAATAGAGGATTCCAGTGGTCTGAAACATAGGCTCTTTAGCTAATGTACATAACATGAGGGTTCCCTGAGGACTTTAGGGTTTAGCAAATAATATCCGCTACGTCTAAGTCTTAGGCCTCAGACTTTCAGGATAAATTATTTGGTGTTTTTGGCCTCTTCTACAGCAGTAATGCTGAAATCGCATTACGACTAGATTACTTGATCTTAGTTTAACATATAGTTATAGGATTTCTAGCTTATTGTATTGCTGTTGAGCAGCAGCTATAATTATTCTACTTAGCTTGAGGTAGAGGATCTGCTTTTAGGCTGTCTTAGCTTCCTCTTTAGGAAGAGCAGCAATCTTAGGAGCGCATCTTCAAATGGCTTATGGAAGTAAGCATCAACATTTAGGACTTGGATAACGCTGTCGTTAAAGATATTAGCAAGAGCTGCTAGAATATCGCCTAGGTTTAAGAGCATAATTTGTCTGAAGATGGCAAGACAAAAGGTTTTTATGTTGGGATTTACTTCTAAATATATAAGGAAATCTCTATATAGCGTGTGATGTCTAATCTGGTTTTCAATACGTACCCCTGGAATTGCGATATTAGCGTTAATTCTAACATAAAAGGCTTATTAGTATAGCTAATGAGGCTGACTGCAGTTAATTTGAAGCCTACGAGAGTATATAATGATATTCTCTACGGAATGATGCTTTATAAGTTTAGCTAAAGCTTTTCATTATCAATCTACATTGCTAGCTAGTATCCTCTCGAAGAAATTGTTCAAGAGAATGATGAAATATTCATTTTAAATCCTGGTCCTAAGTGCATATAGACCTGCGAAACAGATAATCCAAATAGATTGATTTATATGGTCCTGCGGCAAATATAAGATCACATATATAAGATGGTAACTTGTTCACTATATCTTTGCATAATTACCCCTAATTATCTGCTATATCCTCTACTTAGAAGAATTTGCACACAACGTATTCACAAGCTGCAGGAAAGTCTAGCTCAGAGTATAGTTAACATTTAGTGCTAGCTTAATGGCAGCCTATATATAGACTTCCTACCCTCTGGCGAAGATTTATTTCTCTGCTAAGCGTTTCTAGGGCATCGAAAGTTAAGTTGATGGATTCTCTTCTCATATTTCGTTAGAAAGAAAGGAGTTAAGGACTTATACTATACCTAAAATTGCAGAAGCCCTATAATAGCTATTATCGATAGCTATCTTCAACATTTATTTAAACTAAGGGATTGGACAGTCGATAGATACCTCTACCTCAACTTTAAGTTAAATCTACGTTAGGAGTAGTATAACCACAATTATATATAGGAAGGCATAGAAAACAGAAGTTCATAGGGTGATGTCAAATCCTCCTTTTGTCAAGAGCGCATTATCTGCATCTGATGTCTATTAAGTTATATTGAAGATGGATTGGGAGGATTAACTATGGCAGTGAAAATTAGCTCTCTTTGGGAGTCTAGGGTTCTTAGAAACGATCTGGATGCGTTCAAATTAAAGCTTGAGGTTAGCCCTGCAGGTGAAGATTTGCTTAAGCCTACGCTAATTCCAACTCATAAGGCTAGTTATTTGCGCAAACGCCTTGGTTTAGACTGTAGTTCCTATTAAGTTGATATCGTTTAAGATATTTATTCTAATATCACTAGGTCTGCGATATTAATAGTAACAGGTAGATAATAGAAGATAAGCGATATTGATAAACTCTAGTTGTGAATGATAAACATATAGGGTTTATATATAAAGGGAAATCTTCTAAAGTAATTAAGCTATATATAGCTATATATATTTTATACTATATATAGTATATTTTAGTATAGTATAAAAGTATTATAGTTAGCTATCTAATAGTAAGGTTTACTAATAGAAGTTAAGGATTAATATTAAGGGGTTTATATTAAGGCGTAATATTAGCTTATAAGTTATAAATTATATTATAGATATTATAGTTAGCTATCTAATAGTAAGGTCTGCTAATAGAAGCTAGGGATTAATATACTATAATAGTATATAGGGTTGTAGTTTAAGTTATAGGTTATAAGCTATAGTAGATTAGTCTTTAAAAACTAAAATAATTAGTCTTCGACTTAATAAGTAATTTAAAATAAAAGTAAGCTAAAATTATTTTAAAAGTAAATACTAAGTTGATTACTAAAAAACTATAGAAGTCTTAACTTTAAACTAAACTTAAAGTTATAACTATATATAAGTTCTGAATAGTCCTCTTTATTTTACTACTAATTACTAATTATATATTAGTAAGTACTTAATAATTACTAGTCAATATTTCATAAGTCCTACTAAGTACTTAGTAATTAATACTACTTACTTAGTTTTATTTTATTATTATATAACTTATATTATAGTTCTTCTATATTAAGTAAATCTTTATTATTCCTATAATCTTATAATATAAATATCTTATCTTAGCTACTTAATACTTAAATAAGTTATTTAGCTATTATCTTTATTTATAAATTATAATATTAAGTCCCCTCTCTAAAAATCTTATTTTTAAAACTTAATATAAGTAAGTTAGTAGTTTTAACTTAAAAGTTTATTAATTATACTTCTTATTTTATTTATAATATTAATACTATATTAAGTTATATTATTAATAATCTTATAATTTCTATACTTTATTATTATTATTATTCTAAAAACTTATACTATAAAATATAATTTAGTTTACTAATCTATAAAGAGTATATTACTATTAATAGTACTTATTATTCTTATAATACTTCTAATAATATAATTTATTAATATAAATTTATTTTATATAGTCTTTTTATTTTAGCTAACGTATTATAATAGAATAATTAATAATAAAGTTTTATTATTTAAATAATAAAGAAGAGGAAAATAAAGAATTATTTTAAAAAAGAATAAAAGTATTTTAAAAAATATAAGCTAAAATAAATAAAGTACTTACTAAACTAAATTTATAAAGGTTTATCTCATAATATATCTTCTACTTTATATAGCCCCCTTAGTAAGCCTTACTAAGAGAGTAGGTTATATAACTAATATAAGCTTTATAAGTTTATAATTTAAGGACGCTTAGGAAGGTAACTTCCTCCTAAGTAATATATACCTTTTTATAAACTCTTTAGTTTCTTCTAACTACTAGCTCTTAGTAACTAGCTAATAGAAAAACTTAAAGTAAGTAATTTAGTATAAATATAAGTATATATTTTATTTATACTATTTAGTAAGTATTAATAGTTTACTTACTAAATAGAAGTAATTAAAATATTATATTTAGCTGTTTAATAATAAGGTCTATTAATAGAAGTTAAGAATTAATATATAGTAATAATATATTAAGTTTATTATCTAAGTTATAAGTTATAAACTAATAGTAAATTTATCTTTAGGAACTAAAGTAATTAGTTTAGAGTTAATAAGTAATTTATAATAAAAGTAAGCTAAGAGAATATTTAGTAGCTTAGTTAACTTATATAAATAGATATTATAGTTTACTTAATACTTTTTTTTAATTATATATACTTTAAACCTAATAGTAGTATTTTAACTTATACTTAATTTTAATAAAGTAGAAAAATAAAACTTTAGAATTATAATTAGTTATTAATACTTAGCTTAACTTTTCTCTAACTATATCGTAAAAAGTAGATAGATAAGTAGTAAAGTAGTAAAATATATTAATAAAAGCATTATTTATAATACTATTATCTAATTATAAAGGTATGATTTATAAGAGTATTACTTATAGTTTAGCTTAAGCTTAGTAATAGCTTAAATATATACTTAAGGGTGTAAATTTTATTATGTAATTCTTTATATCACTAAAAAAGTTCTTATAGCTATAAATATAAAAGCTTAAGTACTATTTTAAATAAAACCTTATATTTATTTCTTATATCCTCCTATATATAGTAATACTTTATAATATATTTCCCCTTTATTATTCTTATATATAAGCTAAATAAAGTTAAACTAAATACTTTAATCTATAATACCAAAGTTAGTAAAATTAAAAGCTCTAATTATAGTAATCTTCTTTATACTAATAAGAAAACTCTTTTTAAATTTACTTAGAAGTATCTACTTAAAACTATAATTGATAAGAATAATAAATAGGTGCTATATAGCCTTAAGATAAATATAGATATAGTTAAAGATATTAATAATAATCTTAATACCTATAATTACTTTATAAGCTTCTTTAAAATAGCTAAAGTAGCTTAAAGGGAACTTTAGTAAGTTAAGAAAAATAAATCTAAAGTTAAGAGTATAGCTAATAGTAATAAGGCTCTTCTTTAAAACTATATAATAGGGTAGAAGTATTATAATAGCGTAATAATATAGAGGCTTTAAGGCCTTTATGCTAAGTTAAGCAATATAGACGTCTAAATAGCAGAAGAGACTTAATATATAGCGTAAAGATAGAGATACTTAGAGGGAAATAGTTAACTTAGCTTATTATAATATATAAAGTCTAATAAAAGAGCATAGAGGTAAAGAAGATATCTAAGTCTAAAAGTTATATAACCTAAAAGTTATTAGTAGAAGGCGAGGAGATTAGTTTAGCTTTTATAGTTAATACTAGCTATATTTTATAATATAAAGCTATTAGCTTATAAGCTAAAAGCATTTTAAAAGTAAATATTAAGTTAATTACTAAAAAGCTATAGAAATCTAACTATAAACTAAGCTTAGATTGTATTAAATATATAAGTTTTAAATAATATTTTATATATTAGATAGCTTAAATAGCTCTTATTAAATATATCTATCCTTATTCTCTTATATTTATTATATTCCTATAAGTTATATAATATAAGGGGCTAGCCCCTAGGCTTATTTAATATAGAGGTGCTATTAATTAACTATTTTAAGCTGAAGAAGGAAGAAAGAACTTTATAAGAGTAGGCACCTAATAGTAGTAAAGCAGGCTAGGTTAGGCGGCGTACTATAGCAGAATAGTAGGTCTAATAGAGCTAGATCTTAGTAACTACTCTAGTGAAGCTAGAGATATTAATCTAAGCTCTAGCCTGTGATATATAACTTATATATAGTTCTTCTATCCTAAAGGTTCCTACTTATACTAATACTACTAAGTTATATACTATATTAGCTACTAAAGGTTATATAAGGTAGTATTAATAGTTAGCCTTATAGGTTATAATACTATAAGTATAAGTATAAAGGTCTAATATATAGTTAATACTATTAGTCTAGCCTACTACTATAAGTATAATAATTTATCTTAAAGAAATAGGAGAAAAAGCTATATCTTCTATATCTCCTAGGCTTACTTATAACCTTACTATTAGCCTTATTGATATTCCTAGAACCTTCTCGCGAATGCGCTAGTGGATCTAGTAGGTCTAGTAGATTATAGCTAAAGGTCTTGCTAAAGGCTGAACACCAGTCCTTAGACCGTGACACCTAGGCTTATTTAACGTAGAGGTATTATTGATTAACTATTCTAAGCTAAAGAGGAGAAGGGGATATTATAGGAGTGGACGCCTAGCTATAGAGCTACGTAGTCAGCTAGCGGAGCCAGGTCTTAGTAACTACTACAGCAAAGCTAGAGATCTCAGCTAGGCTTTAGCCCGTAACACCTAGTTCTTTAGAAGTCTAGAACTAAGCGTAGGGCAACAAAACTCCAGCCCTACTATTATCTTTTGAGAACGAGGAAATCTATATACATAGTCATATACAGCTGTTGGAGGTAGGCTCTTTCAAGACGCCTTTCAGAGAGCAAGGCCAATACAAGACCCCACGCCGTTGTTAGAAGAGGCATACGCTCAGAGGACCTACTGCGAAGAGCAAGTGTTCCGTTAGATGGATGGATAGATAGATGGATGGATTGTTAGCTGGTCGATTGGTTAGGTTAGGGAGGGAGGGTAGCCTAAAACACACTAATACAAGCTACTAAAATACCGTATACTGTCTAACTGTTAACTGTAAATATCTTCCTGGTAACAGATACTAACATGCTGGAGCCTGTGAGTTAAGACCTTGTACTAACTAACCCTGCTCACCTTGCTCGCGCTCCTCATGCCACCTTAAGGCGGCGGGTGATCTGGCCGCACCTGAGCGATGTAGTGGCAGGTAGAAAGCTGGCACGTGCGACAGGCAAAAGAAATGATACGAAGCCTGGCCCACCATCTTGGGGACTCCCAACCGGCCCTCCTTCGATAAAACCTTTCCCTAGGTCCCGTTGCGCCCTCCGAATAATAAGAAGGGTTCGGACGCGATTGCTTGTCGCCTGCTGCGTCCCCGGCATCATCCGCGAAGTGCTCTTAAAGATATTAAAGGAAAGGTCCTTGGAAATGCTATTTTGATGTTTTCGAAGATTGTGGGCGGTGGGCTCCCAGCCACCCTTTAGCCACCACGCTGCTGTCACCGACGGATGGGAAGGTGGCGTCATAAAGCTGGCCAAGCCAAAGGTGCGTGCCATGCCACACGTGGATTTGGTTCCAAGAACTCGGTACTTGACTTTGGTAAGCGTGGGTCAAGGTAGGAATCGCCAGAAAGAAAATCTAATTAACGCCTTCCGAGTTGGCTTTATTTGGTGAACCGCTTGCGGCATACTTGGCCACGCGCAGTCAATAAGCTGGCATTGTGTGCAAGTGCCGAACTGAAGAAAGAGCAAAATCTAGACCCGTTCTTGGCATGTAAGACAGGCTGACTTCTAGAACAGCAGACGGTCATTGCAGGCAGGTGGTCAACTCTGAGCATCAAGCTTTCTCATGGACGGAATTGGGAAGGTGAACCTTTTCCATGACGACCACGCGGGCATTAAATCACGTTGTCTTCAACTCAACGCTCGTTTTCTTGGCACTCCAATCCATACCTCTGACACCAAAACTCTGAGCCACGAGCAAAACGAGTCCTTAAGAACTTCGCCAGAATGTCGCTTCCTCGCAACTCACTCGTCAATTTAGTGACCGTGGTGACCCTGGCTCGATACTGCGAAGCCGGATTGCAAGTCATGCTGCCAATCATCAATATGGCCAACGTCCCAGTCACCGTCGACATGGATCTGGGGTCTAACTGTCTCCAAGATCCCAGCGATTACTCAACAGACGACCTCACCTCTTACTACGCTGCCTACAGAACGACAAGCCTCACCGACTCCTTTGGCTCTGACTTCAGCACCTACCAAGACTATTTAGACTACTACAAAAAGGTTACGCAAATCGGCGACATCGGGTCGGCTTTGGAGAACATGAATGGACACCATACCCTTGACGCCTACGACCCTGACGAGAGCCTGAGCCCGAGCTTTCTCACGTTCCAAACTGAGATCGACGGTGGCCTCTGTGACGGCTGCATCGGGTCGCATTCCTCCAAGACTTTCAGCCTGGACGTCGACGGCACCAGTTACCAGATCACGCTGGAAGACCCGCCAACTTCGCAATGGACCATAACCCAGGACTCACCCGGTGACCCGAACCGCATCGTCATCGGATCAGGCGGCCGCGCGAACCCGCTTCTGACGGTCCTCTACGCAGTGTTGGGAGTTGAAATTCTCGCTCTCGCTGGTGCCGTCCTCGGGTCTGCCCTTGGAGGTCTGGCCCCCGCCGCTGTGGAAGGAACCATCGCCGAGATGGGAACGTCCGAAATGACCCAGATCATTGAGGACAAGCTGGCCAGTGACCCGTGGATCATGCAGTGGATGGAAAAGACGATTTTTGGAGAAGCGGAGGCGGCACCCAAGAAGCGCGCGTCCTCCGTTGCTCGACGTGGCGTTGGTGCGGGAGGTATCCTCCAGGAGTGGACGGCTGCGTACGACACATGGAATTACGATGATAGGGATGCCTGCGTAATGAGCAAAGATGTAATCGGCGAGTTGGATTGTCTCGTAGTTGGAACCTCGATTGTCATCCAGGCTGATGGTCAGCCCATGGCTATGCCTCTCCCACCTCTTGGGTCGGCTTGGTAGACTCTGAAGCAGACGAAAAGGCTGTCGAGCGCCATATACTACTATTCATATAATTTCCGATACGACTCAACCTACTGCCTACAAATATACAAGAGGTTCGCAGTATTACAAGGTTTCAAGAGAGCTCATTGACAAAAGGTCAATACATGTAAGCTCTGAACCTATCGCTTAGATGCCGTACAATGATTCTTAGGAGATGATACAAAATGATGCAGCTTTATGGAATATATACACCCGTTGCCGCTGACTGCCAGGTAGAAGGAGGAGGCAAAGAAGTTGGTGAGCTAAGACAAAGTCTCTCCGTCTGCTTTGAAGACACTTCCAGCAAAGCTTTCAACTGAATACTTTGCCGTGAAACGAAGTTGAATATGCAAGCCCTGCTATCTTCGGACCACATAGCAAGACCTCTACGAACTCGTGAATCTTGGGGTATCCAACCAGGTGCTGTCTGAACAATCTCCAAGGTACCTTGACAATAACGTGGAGGAGAGAAAGGTAAAATTCTAGCTGGAAGCTGTTTACGAAAGTTTAATTGTGGACATTGCGGTACCAGACAACGGAGATAGCTGCAATACAATCATATATACCCAGCTACTTGACTTGAACATTCTCAGCACCGGATTTGAACGACCATCTTCACATGCTGCCTATAACGACAAGATTACCATAAACGCCTTGACAACTATTCGAAGCCAAGATGCCTCGCAAGAATCGCAATAAGAGGTCAGGACCCAAGCGTCTTGGACAAAAAGCGGACAACCATGACCTCGAGCCGGTGTCCCAACATCTTGGACAGGAGGCAAGCCAGAGTGAGCTCCGCTCTGATGATGCGGTGGTCGCACCACATCTCCCAAATGAGTTGAAGTGGGAAATTATTGGCTTTACCATTGAACAGGCCAAGGCCTCCGCTAAGCCAGCTTCCTGGACACTGGAAATAACACGCCGCAAGTATGTGGGCGACACGCCCGCACATTTCTTGATCGACACTTGGTCGGAGTGGGAGGCAAGGAAAACAGCGAAAGAGCGTTTCAGACATTTTCTAAACCTCCTACATATAAACAAATACTGTCGTCAGCTTACGGAAAAGGCTCTCCATTCTTTCAAGCTTCCATGCCGAGACATACCAAATCCATTCACCTGGGTCTTCCCACGTGTTGACACCTTCTTCTTACACCCGGGACACTATAAGGATGCGGTTTGGACTACGCTTTGCGCACCGAACGCCGAGTGTTCGAAGCTCTGGGCCCATGTCGAGAAAGTCATATTTTCTGTCGAATATCCCGGTAAATCGATGAATATAAATGATCCACAGTTCCACGCGCTGGCCCGGTTACCGAATTTAAAGTCGCTACAACTGGATTATGCATCTCTCAGACACGAAATCAAAGTCCGGCACGAAAACGTCAAAAACGAGCCGAACTATGTCCTGCTCGACTGTAGAAACGGGACTTATTGGGGAATTGATTGCATACCTCGAACAATGGATTTCTTCGACGATCTTAAGAATAAAGGTGTACGGGTAACAGTAAGTGCCAAAAGCTAACATCTGAACGCAGGGTTCGCCCACATTAAGCCGCATGACTAACCCGTATATATAGCTGTCGGATTAGAGATTTCACGGCTAGAAGTTTCTTTTGTGATTCATCCTGGCCCATCGTAAATGTCTTCGTCAGAGTCATACGGCAGCTAACAGAGTATACCCGCAGGCGGTAAACTGCTGTACGAAAGTATGAAAAGTCTGAAGGAAAATGGGAAGATGTCACGGTAGTGCAAGCATAAATGGGAGGGAGCGTCTGACAGGCGATACGCCCCGAAGGCCCGAGATAGTCTTCGAATGTGGCAAGGCAGGAATTGGAAAGGTCGACATCTAAATGTAACCCTCAAGTGGAAGGAAGGCTGGACATTCTGTGACGAGGACAATAAAAATTCAACAACTATTCCAATTCGAAGAACACGAATTTCAATAGCGGAAACCAATGATCTGGGGAATGTGCGTGCCACCATTGAAAGGCGCTACATCTATGTTGGGATTGTCGTTCGCCATCTGGGTATCTTTTTCATCTCATCGTTTCGTTTTCTCTGTCCATTTGTCTCAGTCATCCCCAGCAGCCTGGGCAAGTCTCTCTCGGATCATCGCAGTGAATCCATCGCCATCCTTCACGTTGCTAACGGCGACCGTCTTGTCTCTTGACTTGAGCCCCTGAGTGATGGTCAGGTCAGACTTTGGAAGTCCTAGGACCTGTTGGGCTATGTAAGCACAATCTCAAATAAGAGTAATGTTGACAGTAATTGTTGCAAAACAAGCTCGGATAGTCCGCCTACCTCACTAAGCAGCTTCACAACTGCCTTATTCGCCTCGCCTTCTCGGGCCTGCGCTGAGACGCACAGCTCAACGGTCGCGTCGGTCACGGCCATGACGCCCTCGCGAACTCGAGATGCACCCGGCTTGACGTGGCATTGCAGATAGAGGGTTCCGAGGGGAGACTTCTTGGTTCCTGCGACGAATCGAATTGCTGTGCTGGCCATGGCGTGCGGTGGTTCGACGACCTGAGGGACGAGGTAAAGTTTGAGTGAGGTGTTGTGGGTAAGGTTGTGGGGAAGTTGGTGGGTTTGGATGACGAAGCCTAAACTTAGGGCTCTGAAGAACGCTATTGGCGCCTGTAATTGCAAGCGAGCACCGTTAGAACTCTGAATGCATCTTGCTGCCCACTGACGAGTGTGACCCAGTTTCAGGTGCAGATAAATTAAACCGTCAATAGAGAGGGCGGGTTGAAGTGATAGTTGATATAACTTTGCTGATTAATAAGCTTAACCCCAACTTTAAGTGTTGCTCTGCAATCTCTCACTACCTGACTCACTATATCATATCATATTGAAAGGAATTAGAGACTTAATGTGTCTTATTCTCTATATAGTAGTGAAATGTCTGTGTTCATGATTCAATCTGGTATTTCTATCGCCGCTAGACATTTGATTCGACTTTTCCAACCTGTTTTCGCTAGTCGCTAGTAGTAAAAGAAATTTAGCGTTTACAAAGAAGCTTGCTGTTGGGACTGGCGCCCGACGCTGGGGATGTAAGTCTCCTTCTTGGGAGGAAGGGTGCGCAGCTCCTTATCCTGGAGCTTGGCGAGGCGGTTCTCAGCCATCATTCTCTTGGTGGTGATTCTCTCAGGGTAGTTCCTGAGGAACATGTTTGTGAAGTGGGTGCCGTAGTGGATGCCCTCCTTGGGGGACTGACCGACGTCGTAGCCAGGAAGGGGCTTGGCGACGGCCTGGAAGCTGGGCTCGTGGAAGTAGGCGAAGGCGAAGCGATCACGAGTGTTCAAGCCGACCTTGTGGGGGGTGGAGGGCAGGTAGGAGTTGGTGATGTACTGCATGATGTCGCCAGGGAAGACGGTGAAGACGTTGGGGACGGGAGGGACGTAGTGCCACTTCTCATCGTCCTCCTTCATGCCGGCCGCACTCTTCTCCCAGTTGGCGTAGTGCTCACCATCATAGGGAGGGCGGATGAAGAGGCCTACAAGTCATGTTAGAATGTCGTGGCGAGATATACATCGGGTTATATAAACTTACCACCAACGTCGTCCTGGGCGGCAATAACGAGCAGACCATAGTCAGTGTGGGAACCAATACCACGGCCCTCCTTGCCCTTGCCGTTGGTGTTGTGCGTGGGAGGGAATCTGTGACCGAGTCAGCAAATGTTCTTGGACTAAAGTGATACCCATCGTGGGGTGTGGCTCACCTAAGGATACGCATGTGGTGCCATCCGTCGGCAGTCAGGTTGGTCAGAGATCCGGCGGGGACGTTGAGGCCGAGCTCCGTAAGCTGGAGAAGCTTCTCTCCACTTTCACCAAGGTACTCCATGTAAGTGGTCATGGGCTGCTTCATCTCGTAGTCAGGCCAAGGGGCCGGGCCGTGGCAGGGCCACTTTGCGCGGACACGGGGTTCAGCAAGGTCCAGGTCCTTCGTCACGGTGAAGATCTCAGAGTAGTCGGCAATGCCATCCGTGATCTCCTCACCGGAGGCGATGTAGCCGGCATAGCTCTGAGAGTCGACACAAGCAGCCTTCTCGGCGGGAGGCTTGGCGAAGAAAGCTTTGCTGGAAGCAGTGGCCTCGTTGAAGATGGCTTGCTGCATGTCGTTCATGGAGACTTGGAGGATACCGTCACGACGCCAGGCATCAACGAGGGCCTTTCCCATGGCAATATCACCTTTGCTGCCGGTGACGCGTTCTGGGAGGGTGAATGTCTCGAGCTGGGCAACAGTCGCCTTGTGGCCTGGCGGCATCGTGGCGGCCATCTTTGCGAGGTTGTTGTCTTGAACTGTTGCCAAGGGGCGGGACTGAGTAAGGGCAGCCGGCTTCCGCGCCCCGCGGGCCAGCTTGCTGAGGGTCTTTGAGATGGCTGACATCTTGGATGGTTGTGGTCCTCAGGTATCTTCGTATGCTCTGTGGGATAAGGTAATTCTATGAATGAAGTGCTTGGTGTGTGATGCTCGAGTCGGACTACTTCTTCCCTCTCTGGTCACCAAGGTCTTTATACCCGGGGGGAGAAGTCCCAGGGCTGGCCGTGATGACCGCCAAGCGGCCTTGGGGTTACAATTCACATGCTGTAGACGCAGTGTTACTGTCTCAGGGCCTTCGGATACAGCTTTAACTTTTCTTGGAACTGACGAGGTATCTTCATTTCTTATACTCAAAGTTAAATCTCTCACGATGTATGGCTTGAAGAGGCGGTGTTTTGGGTCTTGCGGAGATCAAGCGTGTAAAGACGGGCATTGTGTGCTGTACCAGGTAAAGCAGCCGACGTAGAGAGTCCTTTTAGACGACGATGCTTGGCTAGGTCAGGGCCAGGGGCTCAACGTGTTGTCGACGTGCCGGAGTGGAACTTAGTCGATGGAGTTGAGCAAAGGCCCACTGCATTGTTGCAACCGACCTTCCTCATGATTCGAGTCAAGAGGACTACAATTGCACAATAGCCCTTGCTGCAGTCTTGCAGGAGAGTGTCCCTGCCACGGACGGACACTTGTCGGTCAATTCAACACAAATCATCCCACCGGTACATAAGCGAATGCAAAGACGACGCTTGATGTAGACGGACATTGAAGTTGCCAGTTTGCCGTCAGCTATGGTAAAAGAGGTCTTGGCAATATCAAATACAGTCCTTCTCATTTTGAAGTCGTGCTAGTGATGTTGAGCCACAGTCATATCAACGACTCAGGGGACGAATCAAGAGTCAACAAGCAAGAACAGCAAGTGCTCAAAGCTCCAGATGCATTAAGCCGCAAGTCTTGGGAATGACTTGTCTTGGCAAGCTGGGCAGAATGTGGCAAGTGCGTCCATGTTGACAACTTGCGGCGTGCCGAGATTCTGGACCCCTGGAGCACATTTCGCGGCGTCTTAGTCCGCAGTGATACTGTTGAGGTTACCAAATAGGGGGTCCGCTAGTATTTAGACTTTGATACCTAATCGCTCCTAGGGGGCGCGCCCCGGTCGATACGAAAGGGGCAGACAAAAGCCCCAGCTCTGAGGTTTCGCGGTCGGTACCAGAAAGCCGGGTTATTAATACTGTTTACCGTCGCCAACGGCGGAAATGCTGACATTCCTTAGCTGCGAGTCATTATTCGCAACTTCAGCGAGGTTGGGATGTCTGCCCAAGCTCAGACCTGGGTTCTCGAGTTCTCGAATCCAAGATGCCGCTGCCACTGACGTCCGGCAGTCTTCCCCGGACAACACCTGAGTCATTGCTCGTGGGCGCCCAGAATGCGAGCCGGTTACAAAGTAATGATTCGTGAGATCCATCTTTTCACGATCCACTGCGCCGGCCCCGATGTTAGACTTGCCCCTTTAGGAAGCAAATGCGGTGGCTGCGCACGCACATTCGCATCACCAATTTGAAATGTGGCCTTTGAAATATCCGTCGTGCGTATGGGATTGTTGAGCTGAAAATTTTCCCATGGGCCACACCAATCACTAGGGACGCGTCATTTGTAAAGAGCCCTTTTACCCCAGCTCTGATGCAGATGAAGTGCGAGTATTACTTCTGCTTAGGCAGAAGAAGTTCAATTGTTTCCTATGAATGTTTCACAGCTTTAGAGAATGATTGGTCACGGAAATCTGTCGAACTGCTGTACTGCCGTTGAGGTTACAACGTGGGCAGGGGCGATGCTGGCAAACTTTAAAAGAGCCGGACACTTTTCCAGAGAACATCATTGGATCCAGCATCGAGATGGCAGGCATCAGCTTCGGACGACATCTTCGTTTCAGATCTGACCGAGAATTTTCTTATTCGCATACGGATATTTTTCCGTTGAGTAGCAAAACTATCAGCTAACAGTAGCTGTTGGGCACTTCACACCGAGATGAGAAGTAGTAACTGGGAAAGATAAACAGCATGCTTGAAGCGATCTTGCTCTACGATTCAAAAACACCACAGACTGTTGGTCGTCATCAAGGGTTTCTGAGGCCACCGGCATCAAATGGAAAAGGACTGTCGCATGTGGAGTGCCAACGGACCCCTACTCGTTGGAAAAGGTAGAAAATAGGTACTGTGACCAGAATGTGCCCGGTCACCGGCTGATCCGGGCCTCCAGAACATAAGGAGACCCGCGAGCCGCGAAACTAGGCACCCCTACCACGAAAACCGGCACGTCATTTACCGCAATTTCCAATACGACGGATTCTGCAATTTTCGCCCCGTCTCACGGTCACGGTTTCTCATGAGGACACTTCACAACAGTGACGACATTCGAAAATATCGTCAATTTTTGCATCGCAAATTTGGTTCATTCTGCGGCCGGGACACAAAACGTGTGCGGTAAGATCACAGACGGCTAGAACCGAACCAAATCGCCGTCAAGATGAGACGGATCTCGCACCATGGGAGCAACACCTAGGGACTCCCGGGTCCAGCAGGTTTCGGAGTAGGTTTCCGTGCGAGCACTGATTCGTTGCCGCTGATGACAGCAAGTCAGGCTTTACATAATTGTTCATAGGGCCTCTGGCCACTTAATGTGATTTTTACTTGGAACCTGTACTGCAACGACCTCCGACTTGCCCCTTCAGCTAACGGCCTACTGGTCACGTGATTATCGCCGTCTCCAGCTTCGGTCCCATTTCCCCCCACGCGCGCGGTTACGTGCGCCATCCATCAGACAATCTTGATGAGGAATGGGCTCACGGCTTGGCGCGAGCGGCGTCTCAAGTACGTGGCCAAGACAAGCTTTTGCGTGGCTGACCTTGTGAGGCCATCTCTGTGAGTCACGCGGGCGAGGCTGTCGACCTTGCTGGCAACGAAGCCATCGTCAACACGATGCTGAGAGCCACAATGGGCGGCTACAGTCGGGTTCGGCGCAGGCAGTTATTCCGGGCCCCTGGGCACGTACTGCGATCTTCTTACTAGACGAAGCACCGGCCGAAGTGCTCTTACTGGATTTATCTACTGTGGACCCTCTTATAGGGTGGGCTATGAAACTTCCTCAACACATAATTGTTCATAGAAGGCAACTGGAACCTCTGTCACGCAAAAGGTAGGCACTCGACCGAAAAGCGTCCGTCGGTCAACCGCCGAGACGAGAGTCAAGAAACGCTTTCGTATCGTCAGCCAATGAGCGTAGTACGCAACGCAACTCCGTTGCGAGAATGCAACCTTTAGACTTGCAACATCGAATGTTGCCATTGTGGATTCTGGCTGACCACCTGGCAAGCACATCATGTCTGACCCTCAGTTCGTTTGGCAGTGCTCGGCGCGGGTCGAAGATATCGCATGATTGCGAAAGCATCTGGTTCCACAAAGGACCACCGCGGGTGCCCAAGCTTACCGCCTCCTGACTGACAATGCGGATGTTTTGATGGGGTTACGGGTATGAGATTCGACTCCATCGAGTGGAGGATTACCCCAGAATATCTGGATGGACGAGCGATCGACCGTGAGCCTCCCAAGATAGATTACTCGAGAATTTCGAGATAGTGGAAGTTGATGCATTACTCAAAATTTGTAGAACGAACTACGCTTCATTGAATTGTGAGGTTGGTAATAAGATTATAGGAGGGACTCGACATGGTCTTGGACGAATCAGGACCGGGCATAGTCTTCCCAAAAGGTTTTCGATACCCGAGACATACCTTACAGTGATAACAGATTTAGCCAAGGGTTCGAACATCACAGTCTTACGTACACTAGTTGCGATATCAAGGTTCGCCGGAGGATACCAATGCACGGCAGGCGCGTCGCCTGAGTCGAGGGATTCAAAAAAGCAAACGCTCACTGCATGAGATTGTCACAGGCCGAAAACCACGTTACAGTCTCGTCAGCGGTGAGCGGTGAGCGGTGAGGAGGTAGGTTTGACATCGAATGAGCCCCTGAGCTGGTAAAGGGCGGCTGATTCGCAGATGCACGTTTGGACTTCCACCTATCGCGTTGTTGCTCATCTTTGTCATCATATCAGAGCTCGTGGGACCGAAATCGAGGGTCAATCTGTCCCCTGACTCAAGAGGACGGGGGTATAGGAGCCCAAGCATAGCCACAAGTAGTGGAGTAGACAGAAAGTATATTTCAACGCTCTAGGACTCGGATTCCACGGATCGCTTAAGAAGAGGCATTTCTTGACCGGAGCGGGTAGAATGCGAGACACGCAGTCCATACTTATGCGCATGGAGGTAGACTGCGACTACCTGATGACCTCTGCGGATCCAGCCGACCCTTTCCCACGAATCCATAAGCCAGTTGCAACATTGAATTTCCGATTTCCCGGACCGACGGTTCTACGAATGAAACCTTGGTGGGTCTTGCGAATCCTACAGTAGCTAGACTCCCAGTCAAAACGATGAACAAGAGCTCTTGCAAGTTGAAATTATGTTGCCTACATAACTGCCCTGGTCGCCGAGCTGAACCCTTGTCGTGACTATCTTCTAGGGGAAAAGTCAAACTTCAGCTCTATCTTGATCGTTTCACTATCTTGCTGTACAATAAGCAAAATCTGATTGTACAATCGAAGTCCTAGCTCATATTTGTCGTGTGCAGCCACTACAAGAGCATCTAATCTACTCTTGTCAGTCATAAGGTGCATAAGGCGCTTAAGATAAGGCGCTGGAGAACGACGCATACATCAAAGTAAGTCTCAGCCATGGTGTTCTTGTGCTAGTAACTACGTATTTGAATGACTGGCTTCAGCTGAGCATCTTGAAAGACTGCATGATACACCAGCCTTCAGAGTTTAGATGCTACAACTTTCCGTGTCGAGATACGATGCGCCTAAGCTAAACCAGTGCGTCGGATTCATTCATAGCCAAGGTACCCTGCTGTTAGATTATTCGAACGTCTCCAAGAACACATAGATCAATTTCTGCCATTCTCATCGTGACTGCCGTGAGAATCTCTAGCTTTAATTTCTATGGTAAAAAAAGAAAGTGAGTGGGTATTCGTATGGTATCATGGTGTCCTAGCGACTACTGAGCTCCGGCAAATGTGCGGTCTTATTCGGTTCTGTCGTAGCAACGAGCTTCCATGTTTGCACTGAGCGACTATTAACGAATGACGCATGGGTTGCAAATATTCTGCTCCATGAGATGTCATAGCCACGAACCGTCCGCGTATCGAGAAATGCCCGAGCTCTCGATCTTGCCGTCGAATAAGACGAATTCGTGATTCATGGTATTTGAAGATGGAGGGGTGCCAAGCCTCGACAAACTCTACAAACTAGGCCTGTGCTTTACCCAGACTCGCGCGCTGCCCAAATTTCCACGTGCAACTCACGTTGCCAGGACAAGCTTCTTGAGAGACTTTCTGCTGTCCAGATTGATTCCCGGCCACGTGCCTCCGGGCAAGCTGGCACATAGTTTTTCTGCTTGCAGGTCATGAAGCACACACACTCTAGGCGCCAGAAGTTTCCAGACAAACTCAACTTGCAGATGAAGAGCTTCGATTGGCGGACTGCATAGTCTACCCGTTGGTGTGGTGTGCTGCTCTCGCTCCTCATTGCATGGCCGGCGCCGGTATTGACGGTGAATCCGGCCCAGGGCTGCCCCACACTCGGCCGCATGGTAGATCGGGTAAGTTCTGGAACGCGAGGTATTTGGGCGACAGGAAATCGTAGGTTTTAGCCAAAAATTTCATTCCAAGAAGTTTGGACTGGCCGAACTTACTGCAAGTAAACGGTCGGCGGCCTGCTCGAATCAGACCAAATCTTGTAGATGTTGTAAGAATGGATTTCATTATTCAACGATTGGGTGATTCCGCCCGCTCACATTACCTAATAATTTGCCTGAGAAGAAGCCTTTTCCAAATGATTCGCGCGCGCTCTGAGGTACGATACCCAAAGCCAGCTCCGAGTTTCACCCAGCGCCCACCCCAAGGCAATCAATCAAGTTTGAGGCCCATAATTAACTTGATTGCCACATCGCGATGCCATACTTAATTGATTGCTAATTAATTGCAATTACTTAGCAAATATCCCTATATATAGGTGAGGGCTCTAGAGGGGGGGCCCTAGAGGGGGCTAGAGGGGAGGGCCTTAGAGGGGAGGGCCCTAGAGGGGAGGGCTCTAGAGGGGAGGGCTCTAGAGGGCAGGCCCTGAAGGGTAGGTCCTGGAAAGTAGGCCCTAGGAAAGAGTTCCCCAGAGGGGGCGTCCCTAGAGGGTAGGGCTTGGAAGGGGGCCTAGGGCCCGCTTTTCGGGGCTTTCGGAGCCGGGTTTTCGGGGCTTCGGGTCGGGCTGGATTAATAATTTTCTGGATTTTTTAGGCCTTATTAGCTACCCCTAGATGTTATAGTCAGCTATCTGATAGTAGGGTCTGCTAACAGAAGCTAGGGATTAACACGTAGTAATAGTATACTAGGGTTGTAGTCTAGGTTGTAGGTTATAAGCTGATAGTAGATTAGGTCTTTTAGAGACTAAGGTAATTAGTCTTAGACTTAATAAGTAATTTACAGTAAAAGTAAGCTAAGAGTATCCTAAGGATAAATACTAAGTTAATTACTAAAGAGCTATAGAAGTCTAACTATAAGTTAGATTTAAGGTTATACTATATATAAGTTTTAAATAGTATCTTTAGTTTACTTAAAGGTGATTATTTAGGTATATAAAGTAATTATAATTAATTAGTCTTACTAACTAATTACTAAGCGTTCTTTCTTATACTCTATTAATTATTTCCTTATCTTATCGTTATATAACTTATACTATAGTTCTTCTATACTAAGTAAGTCCTTGTTATTCTTATGATCCTATAGTATAAATATCCTATCCTAGTCGCTTAATATCTAAGTAGGTTATTTAGCTACTATTTTTATTTATAAGTTATAATATTAGGTCCTCTCTCTAAAGGTTTTACCCTTAAGGCCTAACATAAGTAGGTTATTAGTCCTAAGTTAGAGATCTATTAATTATACTTTCTAATTTACTTATAATACTAATATTATGTTAGGTTACGTTTAGAAATTAAAATTAAGTGCTACCTCTACTCTTTATTATTATAATTATACGCTACGTATTACTAAGTTTAGTTTTATTATTAATATACCTTATTCTTATTATCGTTCTTTAGGGAAGCGTTATAAGCTTCTTCCTAGTAGTAAAGTTTATAGTGAGTATACTTAACTAAGTTAATTATATAATGTAGTAGTAGATGCTATTTATACTTATAGGTCTATTAAGCTTATGTAGTTGCTATGTTTTTTACTAATCTTATTATAGTTAACTATTTACGTAATGAGGCTGCTTATTTAGAGAACGCTAAGGTAGCTAAAGAAGAGGTGTTAAAAAAGAAGGCTACTGCTCTATATACTGCGTAGGCTGAGTTAGATGAATCTATAGCGTAGTTAGATCGCTTATATAAGTAAAAGAGAATAGTATTTTAGAAAGGTTAGGAGGTTACTAAGGAGGAGCTAGTAGTATCTCCTATATTAGAAGTTTAGTCTATAGGTAGTTTTAATACGATAGATCTAGATTTAATCCTTAATTAGAATCCTAGTACTCTAAACTTTTTATTAAGGGAGTCTTAGTTATATTTTAGTATTCCTAACTAAACTAATAGTTTTCCTTATTATAGTCTATCTACTTTTATTAGTAGTTTAATATATCTATATAGATATTAGATATATTAGTAGTTAGAAGTGTTTAAGGTATAAACTTATTTATTTAGTATAAATGTTACTTCTTATTCTTAATGTTATTACTAGTAGATTATAAGTTCTTCTATTACGTTTATAATATTTTTAGCTAGTTCCTATATATTATCTTTATATCTATATCCTTTCTACTTAATGAGGTATTAATATCCTTCTAGTTTATTAAGGTAGTTAATAATACGTTTAACTTTATATTCTAGTTTATTATTTTCTATAATAATAATATTATTTATCTATAATCCTTATAATGCTAGTTTGAGAAGTGAAATATAAAATACTAGGTGATATTTTATAGTTTCTAGGAGTTTAAGTTTATAATTAACTAGTAAAATTACTTATAAGATTTTAAAAGGTTTAAGTTTTTTATAGTTAAGTTTTTCGTTTAGTCGTTTTATTTTAATGTTTTGCTATATAAGGTAGGCGCTATCTCCCTCTTTTAAGGTTAGTCCCTTAATCTTTTATTTGTTACTAAATTTAGTTATTCTTTATTATATAAATTTAAGTTCTTTCTATACGTTTTCTTAGGTATCCCTTATTTATTATACTAAAGCTATAGCTTTTATTATAGCTAGGCTTACTTAGGGTTCTCTATATACTATTAGCTTAAATCTATAGTTAAAGTAGAAGGGGGATTCCTTAGTACTTTCTCCTATTATGCTATTATAAGCAAACTAAGCTATTAGTAGTAATACTACCTAGTTATCTTAGTTATAATTAATATAAGCGTAGAGGTAAGTTTTGAAGATTTAGTTAATTTATTCTATTTATCTATTAGTCTATAGGTAGAACGTAGTAGATATTAACTATTTAATACTAAGTTATAATATAATTAACTTCTAGAAGTTAGAGGTGAATATTTTATCTCTATTTAATATAATTTCTTTAGGTGTTCTATAGTTAGTAATAATATACTTAAGAAATATATAGGTATATTCTTTAGCGTTACTTACTTCTTTATATAGGATAAAGTAGGTATACTTTATAAGTTAATCTATAATAATAAGAATGCTATTATAGTATACTCTTATAAGAAGTTCTTAAGACTTTAGTAGTTTAATAATAAAGTTAAGTAATATAGATTACTAAGTAGTTTATAGTATAAGTAAAGGTTATAATATACTATAAAGTTAGTGTTAAGTAGGTTTACTTTTAAGGTAGACGTTATAATCCTTAATTACTTTTACTATATATTCTCTAGTAACCTTTTCTCTATATTACTATTATAGTTACTTCTAGGTTTTTATAATCCCTTAGTAACTATATATAGGGCTAGTGTGAAACTTTATAATTACTTTATTATCTAGTTTACTAGTTAGGCTAGTATTAGATCATCTAGCTATTATTAAGAGTTTAGTTACTAGTATTAGGTCTCTATTATTATTTCCTTTAAGGATTACTTAGGTTTCCTTAGGTATTAAGATATTATAGTTTAGTTGTTAGCTAAGAGCGTTAGCTTAGTTATTATCTAATCCTTTATAGTAGATAATTTAGAAGTTAAATTTTGAAAGGAATTCTAATTATCTGATTTATTATTTATTTAGTACTTTTAAGGTTATAAAGTATAAGAGATTCTTATAGTCTAAGTATATAAATACTTTATAAATTATCCCTAAAAGTTTAGGTCTCTATTCCTTAAATACTTTAATAATTACTATAAGTTCTTTATTATAAATTTAGTAGTTTAGCTTTAGTCTATAGAGTTTATAAGAGAAGAAGGTATATAGGTATAGCTATCCTTCTAAGTTTTATTATAATAGTTATACTCTAAAGGCGTAGTTTAAAGAGTTTAGTTCTACTTTAAACTACTTAGTAGGGTCTAGTATTATTAGGATAGGTTTACTACTAATAAAGCTTTTGATCTTATAGAAAGCTGTTTATTATAGTTCTTTTTATATAAATAAAGTATTCTTATAGTTGAGGTTAGTGAAAGCTATGTTAATCTTACTATAGTTCTTAATAAATTTTTAGTAGAAGTTAATAAAACCTAGGAATCCTTAGACTTCCTTAAGGTTCTTAGGTTTTAGCTATTCTTTAATAGCTTTAATTTTATTTTCTAATATTTAAACTTCTCTAGGGGTGATAGTAAATCTAAAGTATTCTACCTTTTAAGTGTAGAATTTGCTTTTCTTAGGTTTAACTAGGAGCTTAGCTTCCTAAAAGATTTATAAGATATAGTAAATATCTTCTTTATGTTTCTTAAGTATTAGTAAGAATATAAGGATATCATCTAAGTAGATAACTATATAAATATTAATATATTTATATAAAACTAAATTAATTATGTTCTAGAATATTGCAGGGGTGTTAGTAAGACTAAAGGGTATAATAAGGTACTTAAAATATCTTTTGTATATTCTAAAAGTAGTCTTCTATTTTTCCTCTTGTTTTATTTAGATTAAGTTATAAACTCCTTTTAGGTTAAAAGCTATAAACTAGTTAGCTTTATAAAAGAGTCTCTTTATTTTATTAATAAGTAGTAGTAAGTATTAATTCTTAATTATTATCTTATTAAGTATGTAGTAGTTAACGTATAGTTATAATTTTCTGTTCTTTTTTAGTATAAATAAGATTAGGCTTCCTGCTAGTAACGTTAAGGGTCTAATATATCCTTTCTTAAGATTTTCTTTAAAGTACTTATTTAGTACCTCTATCTTAGTTAGGTTAAGGCTATAGATTTTATTAAATTATAGTTCTTTTCCTTTTTTGAGGGGGATTTTATAGTTAAAGCTTATATGTTTAGGTAGTCTAGTTTTTAGTTTAGCTATAAAGAGTTTCTTATAAACTCTATATTCTTCTAGGATAGATAGAAGTAGATCGTTCCTTTATTCTAGATCCTTTATTGTTAATAGTTATAATATAGCTTCTTTTGCTTTGAGGTAGTAGATATATCGTTTTACTACTTACTATAGTATTAGCTTATTTGAAGCTTAGTTTTAATAGGGCTACTTAAGGACTAAGTTATTATAGTCCTAATAGAGTTAGCTTTTACTCTAATTTATCTATAAGTTATTTATTTATAGCTAAAGTAGTCCTAGCATTATATTATATATTCTTATATTAGTAATATTAAATTAGATTCTTTCTTTTTAATCTAAGTAACTTATCTTAAGGGGTATAGTTTTATTATAGATAGTACTTCCTTTATACTTAAATTCTTCTCCTTCTACTATATATAAAGGGTATAGTTATTCTTTCCCTCCTTATTATACTTCTAGCCTATTAGTAGCTTAGGGGGTAATAAAGTTTACTTTAGCTTTACTATTAATTAGTATAAGTATTATTTTATTATTAATAGTAACTTTAAGTTTTATATTATTCTTATATCTTTATAATATCTAGTAAATAGATCTTTTCCTTATTACCTATTATAATCTATTATTAGTAGGTAAGTTTAGTTTTTTAACTATTCTAGGTGTTCTAAGTAAGTAATCTGTTTTCCTTTCTATTATACCTTTATAAGGCTATTCTTATAGATCTTAACTTATAGAGGTCTTAGTTTGTTCTTTATAACTTTCTAGGTATATACTTTCTCTTAGTAGTATACCTAGTATTTATCCTATTAGTATTTATCCTACTTTATATTGTTATTATATTAGTATCTTATTAGAAACTAAAGGTTTAGTTAGAAGATTGTAATATTATCTTTAAATAGTACTATTATCTACCTAACTATCTTAGTTATTAAATAGACTTCATAGATAGGTTTATTATTAAGTTTTTAGGAGTAGAAGCAGTAGTTATGTTTATCTCCTATATATTCCTTATATTTATTATAGAAATATTAAGGCTAAAAGAAGGTCTAGTAGAGTTAGTAGTTGCTTCTTAGTGTAAGGTAGTCTTCTATATATAGCTGAGAAGTATAGTCTTAGTCTTACTAGTCTACTAAGGTGTTATAAAAGTAGTGCTATTATTCGTCTTATAGTATATTGATTTCTTAGTATTTTAGGAGTAGCTTAATTATATCTCCCTAGTTGTTAGTCCCTTCTTTAGAGCTAGAATTATCTATACTAGGGGTAAACCTATAGGCGATTTCTGCTTAAGCGCGTTATTAAGTAACGTCATGAGGTTTATCTAAGTTATAAGGCAAGCTTTCGCCTTCTCTGAAAGTCTAATTGCTAGTCATACTGAGGAGTTGTTGCTCTATTAGGAGGTTATGTTGGTGTTCTAGTTCTTCTTCTGACTCCTTAGATTAGCATGCTTGTTTAGTGTTAGCTGCGTAAGGCTTTCCGCGTGCATGCTCTCATCGTTCTATATGCGTAGTAATAGCTCTGAACTGCTAGTGCTAGGTAGGGTTGTTTGGTTCCTTCTAGGCCCTTTATAGGTATATAAGCTAGGCAATCTGTAAACGCTTAAGGTGTTATTTATTGTCTTCTTCTAACTCCTAGTAGTGTGCGGACGTGGTATTAGCTAGTTTAAATTGTTAGACTTATAGCATTTTGTTAAGTTGTTTAGCTAGCTTTCTAGTAATTTTGCTGTTGCTAGAATATATTATAGCTAGAGTTTTAGGTTTAGGTGGATAGTATCCTAAGTTTTCTTTGTCGTTAAGGTGGATTTAGTAGTTATTATCATAGCATTTAGTCTATAACTAAGAGGTGTGTGAGGCTTTTGTAATCATATTAACTTATTAGGGTTGCTTAGCTACTAGCTTCTAGGGGAGCTTCTTAAGCTGCTTATAATCTCTAGTGATATATCCTTGCCTATTACAGTTATAGTACTTAGGGTTCTAGGGTTTCTTATCGTTAGGTTTAGTTATTATACTAAGGTCTATAGGTCTACTATATTATCTATAAGTAGTGCTTTAATAGGTATTATTCTAGTTATTATAGGGCTTATTATTATTCTACTAGTTATTAAACTTATATTAAGGTTACTACTAGTACTTACGTCTAGAGTTAGCTCTCTATCGCTTTTCGCTTTTTTCTTTTCTTTATTTAAAAAGTTAGTTATCAATCTTAATAGCTATACTAGTATATTAGAGGAAGTCTTTAGGTTTATCTATTTTAACTATTTTATCCTTAATATTATCTTTAAGTTCTTAATAGAATATAAAGATTTTAGTTTCTTTAGTGAGGTTTAGTTAGATGCTAAGCTATCTAAAGGTAGCAGCATATTCTTTAGCTAACTTAGTTTATTATAGCTATATAAGGTTACGTTTAGTTTAGTATCTCTTATTTAGGTCCTAGAAGAGGGATTATAGGGTGTCCTTAAATCCTTAAAAGCTACTATAGATATTGCGTGTTTCTATAGAGTACTTATCTAGTATTTCACACTTAAGGAATTCTTCTTAGATAGGTTTAAACTATTTGAGGGCTTATCTATAAAGATAAGTAGCTACGTAGATAACCTTTTCTATTTAGTTAGTAAAATTACTATAGTGGAAATTATAGTAGGTTTTAATCTGAATTAAGTATAGCTTAAGTTGCTTAGAAGTACTGTTATAAGTGATTAGGGCGCTAAGCTTAAGTTTCTAGCGTCCTCTAATAGGGGTAGTGATAATATTAGTAGCAGCTTGAAGGGTGTTAAGTTCTCCTTAGAGCTCTTAGATCTTCTTAAGGTTAGTATCTCTGTAGATGCCTTTTTCTAGTTTCTTATAGGCTTCTCTAGCGTTTTAGAGTTATTTATTTAGGCTGTTTATAGTTTACTTACTTTTATTAACGAAAGTCTATATTTCCTTAGTCTTAGCTTCTTATTTCTAAATAATACGTTAGAGTTATTTATAACCTTCCTTAGTAAAGGAGCTTTCTCTATTAAAGTTATACTTAAGGTCTAGTATGTTGTAACCCTTAATATTAGTAAGTTCCTACGCTAAGCTTTAAGGCTAGTTATATGAGGAAGATGAGGATCCTAAGGTAGGAGATTTAATAGAAGTGTGAGAGGATATTTTATCTATACTATTTAGTAGGTATTAATAGTTAACTTACTAAATAGGAGTAATTAAAGTGTTATAGTTAGCTATCTAATAGTAAGGTTTACTAATAGAAGCTAGGGATTAATATATAGTAATAGTATACTAAGGTTATAGTTTAGGTTATAGGTTATAAGCTAATAGTAGATTAGGTTTTTTAAAAACTAAGGTAATTAGTCTTAGACTTAATAAGTAATTTATAGTAAAAGTAAGCTAAAAGTATCCTAAGGATAAATACTAAGTTAATTACTAAAGAGCTATAGAAGTCTAACTATAAGCTAGACTTAAAGTTATACTATATATAAGTCTTAAATAATATCCTTAGTCTACTTAAAAGTGATTACTTAGGTATATAAGGTAATTATAATTAGTTAGTCTTACTAACTAATTACTAAACGTTCTTTTTTATATTCTACTAATCGTTTCCTTATCTTATTATTATATAACTTATACTATAGTTCTTCTATATTAAGTGAGTCCCTGCTATTCCTATGATCCTGTAGTATAAATGTCCTATCCTAGCCGCCTGACGTCTAAGTAGGTCGTTCAGCTGCTATCCTTATTTATAGGTCGTAACACTAGAGCCCTCTAGAGTACCCCTATAAAGCCCCCTAAGCTTTAAGGCCCCCCTATCAAAAAAGTTAAAGCAATTAATTAAGTTTGAGGGTTATAATTAACTTGATTGACTGGTGATGGCTTTATAATTGATTGATTGATTAATTGAACTTAATAAGTTTACTTGCCTTGCGGTGGGTGCTGGTTTCACCTCAGAAACATATCAAGCAAAGACTGCATTGAGTATATCACTACAAAAAACCCAAGGAAACTTTTGCTGAAGCTAATAACTTACTGCCTTTCATACACGCCATCCTCATAAGTCGCGGTCAATGGTTCGCCTCGGGATAGTTGCCTGCCGAGCACAGATTCCATCAACAACAAAGCTGAGGGCACCAGATAACGTGACAGGGTTGCCAGCGAAACTTGTCCTATTGTATCTCTTGTCAAGACAAGAATATTGAAAGGCAACCTCGATGCGGCGAGTAACTTGCGGGCAGTATACTCACAATATTTCTGCCGATATTGCCTGCCTATTTGCAATACGGCACGTTATGCTTATTGTGTTTCGTAGCCACTTAAATTGATGGTGTTTGTTTGATATCTAATGACTCCTGGAGTCTATGCTGTTAATGAAGTCATAAATGCGCAACCTTGTGTGATGTATGCCGTGTCGCCGACTTTGAGCTTGCGCTGCGTGTTTTCTGTTGTGTTCGTGTGTCTGAATTCTGTTCCTCGCAACCCCCGACCATCGCCATCGTCTCTTCTTCGAGGGCCGCAATCCAATACTCCAGCCTCTCTTCAATGAACCATTCCAACTTCCAAAGCTTTTCAGAAGGTGAACCTTTGTGACCATACTGTAGGTGAATTTGCGCACCCACAACTTCTTCTTTTCCATCGGGCGTAGTCAGAATGGCTTGAAAATCTTCGACTCGGTAAGTCTCTTCATCGAAACTCTCGAGGTTTCTTCTCTGTGACTCCGTCATTGACTGTACGACATACATAGCCATGAATCGATGCACCTAGTTTCTTGACGCGCGCAGGACAGTCGCAGTTATTCAGTTTGTGGAGGGCGAAGCATTCGACTCTGGCTGGTTGGATGAGCTGCGCAATTTCATCGACACGAGTCGCATCACAAGTCAGAACCCAGGCCAGCAGAGGTTTGGCATAGAGGGGCCCGTAAATCAAGACCGGCTTCGACGATGTCTCCATGATTTTTTCGTTGCGGAATCAGATGCCTGAGTCCTTCGATTGCGTAGGCTGTTCGAGATCTTTGGCTTATCCGCGTCAATTGCCGCAGAGTGAGGTAAGGATCGCCTATTGCACTTCGGTCAGTGTGACCGCAGGCGACGTGATTATTCCAGATTAAGGTTGCCGCTTTACTTTAAGACGGAATAGAATCTACCTCCGAAAAGATTTTCAAATTTGTGGCAAATGTCGCTTGCAAAGTTTTGTAACAAGAGGTCCAAAGTAGACGGGACGCAAAGCTCCCTGAAGTCACACAGTTAGCACTTACATTTACTATCGCCAGAATCCATTCTACTCAAAGCCTAGTCTATGGGCATGAAAAGCGGTAAGCTTCTGGGCAGATAAAGAGTGAAAGGGCCGAGCCCGACCGATCAAAGGTCTTGCTCATGTTGGCGTAAACACGGCACATAATGAACAACAGATAGTCTTCTCCTTGTTTCCCGTTTCAAAGATAAAGCCAATTGAAACATAAACAAGCAATAATAGGATTCGGCAGTAACAGAATACGCTGATCACATCGACATGTCAAATGTGACACAGGGGTGCTTAATACTTTGGGTAATCCAAAACATTTTGGTATTACCAGCATTCTCGGACGCTTTGCTTGGAATGTGGCTACGAGTTTCGAGGTTGGGCGCTTTTAGAAGATTATCAAACAAACTCAACGTTGGACTGCATGGATTTATGAGAGCGAAAACGAAAACATCGCGCAGCGCGTTGTCCACAAGAATGCCGCCACCAAAGGACTCACAATGCAGTACAAATATTAAGATATGGAAGGTTGACACACGATGTCATGAGATATACTTCCTTATGTGCAAGTTGGGTCGAAAGCTCTCTTCAGTTTCGACTCGGACCAGCTACTACCATCATTGATTACTGTCCGTTTGAATATGTTCAAACGCATCGGTTGTTAAGCCTGCCTCCAACGAGTAACCGTCCTTCAGATACGAGTGGCTAGATTCATGCATACTCGACTGGCCTAGAACTTCGGCGCTGGATCATTGGCCAAAGCACGCCCTTGGTCAGGTCTACAGAGTATGGAAGTTCAGCGAGTCTTCGCACATTGTCATCCTGTCATCAACACAGCCAGGCATGACAGTCCATGGAGAGTCACGGTAATCGGCCGAAACTCATAGATAGGCAGTTGTCCCATCAGGATGTCTTCAGAGTCTCCAACATTTGAATAAACAGTGGCTTGCGTTGTGTGACCCCGATGCTTCTTACGATTATTCCTGATTTATGGTGTACAGAAAACATGTACAAGTCGCATGGCAACAGAGCGCAGGATATTGACGAGTGTTGCGGGCTGCGAAGGTATTTCAATCTTTCTCTCGATGAACGCCGTCTTTGGCCCCGCCATCATGGGCGCAGACGTACAAGTTACGCATGACTATTATCGAGGGCAACCGAGAGCGAATACCTCGCAAGGACTCGTAACAAGGCCTTTGATGGACTAATGTCGTTCTATGGAGCGTTCCGGATAGAGCTCAGAGGGGAAGTTGAAGTTATAAAAGCCCCTGAAATACCTATGGGAAATGGGAAAACGTATCGCTTGCATTGCAAATGAGCGGGTGATCCCCTTACGACTGAGCCAAACGAAATCAATCAATCAATCCGTCTACCTGAGACGGAAGCACCGGGAGGGCTCGTGCTTGACAGGTCAAGCTTTTTGTTTGGAAAATCATCTTGGCTTCGCTGCGTAATGGTTCCCTAGACATGATTCAGTCAGCGTTATTTAGGAAAGGTTCATCCTGGCGAGTCAGCCAACCGCAACGCAAACCGAGCCTGCAGCAATTTCCGACTTAGGGGAAACACCATTTTATACTTTTTCTCTATATTGAATCCCCACACTCAGCGGCCATGCATGCCGCGTGTCTAACCCCAATGATCCACTGCTTGGCTTTCCGGCCAATCTCCTTGGCGATTGCCAGTGATTGCGATGGGCTGACGGGAAACCCAACTTCAATCCGTTCCCAAGGTGCCGGATTGTGGGCAAGGGGGGCGAAACTCACGCGGCCCCGCCGCCGGGTGCCATCACATCGTCAAGACAAGAATAGGCACTCTGTTATTGAGGTTGGGGCAGCCTTAAGATGCGACCATCCCGCTCCCGTCCCGTTGGTTCGATCTTAGTCCTCAGCGTCTTCAACGCATCTCTGTCATTCGTTCACTATACTAATCAGACCGTCTCAATCTCCGTTTGAGCTACCACATTCTTTTGATACATAATCTCACTCTAATAATGTTGTTCAAGTCCGTTGGCCTGGCCTCTTTGGCCGCTCTGGCCGCTGACGCTGCTTGCGCCAGCGCCACGAGTTCTCCTCGTTATGTCATGTACTACGACCAGTAAGGCTCACCGTCAATACGTCCAGCTGTCAGAATAATGTGCTAACAAGCCCTCAAAGGTACCACACCTCTGGCATTCCGGACAAGTCTGTCACATCTGGCATCACCCACGTCATCACTGCTTTCGCCAACTCTTCTCTTTTCGCATCCGAGCCCGCCGGCGAGTACAAGCCCTTCAAGAACCTGACCGACATCCGTCCTCTCTTCGACAACGGCACCAAGGTGTGCATGGCTATCGGTGGCTGGGGTGATACCGATGGCTTCAGCCTGGGCGCCTCTACGAACGAGAGCCGCAACAAGTACGCCAAGAATGTTGCCGCTGCTGCCGTCAACCTTGGATACGACTGTGTTGGTGAGTTGGCTGTTTTTGCTTCCGTAGACGTCTCGTTGAATATAACTAACAATTAACATAGATGTCGACTGGGAGTACCCCGGTGGCAACGGCGCCGATTACAAGCAGAAGCCCAATGGCAACAAGACGGCTGAGATCAACACCTTCCCTCTGCTCCTGTCTGCCATCAAGACTCAGCTGAAGCACCACAAGATGGAGCTCTCCGTCACTGCCCCTGGTCTCAAGCGCGACATGATTGCTTTCACCGCCAAGACCATCCCTAAGATCAACGCTGCTGTCGACCACTTCACTGTGAGTAACACAACGCGACTTTAAAAAAACATCCATGCTAACGGCATCAGGTCATGACCTACGACTTGATGAACCGCCGCGACAACACTACCCGCCACCACACCGATGTCAAGGGCTCTCTTGAGTCCGTCGACACCTACATCTCTCTTGGCATTGACGCTGCCAAGGTCAACCTTGGTTTCGCCCTGTACGCCAAGTGGTTCACCACCGCGACTGGCGCCAACTGCACTTCTCCCATCGGCTGCCCTACCGTCCTGCTCGAGGCCGCTGACGGAACTGACACCGGTAACTCTGGTGCTGTCACCTTCGAGACTGCCAACTTCCAGGAGGCTCCCACCAACCTGACCACGTCTACCGACTCTTCTTGCGGCGCCGGTACCTTCTTCAAGTGCCCCACCGGCAGCTGCTGCAGCCAGTACGGCTTCTGGTAAGTCAATTCACCTATATTCTTGGGAGGAATCTCGACTAACATCATTGCAGCGGTACCACTGCTGCCCACTGCGGTAACGGCTGCCAGTCCGACTACGGTATCTGCAACGGCACCTCCACTCTCAGCTCTTTCAAGACCGCCATGGCCAACGGCTACACCGACGAGGTCAACGGCGGTCAGTGGTACTGGGATCCCGCTGGACCGTTCTTCTGGACCTGGGACACCCCTGCCCTTGTCACCCGCAAGTTCAACGACATCGTCAAGGCCCGCGGCCTTGGTGGTGTTGCTGCTTGGAGTTTGGGCGAGGACTCCTACGACTTCAGCCTCCTCAAGGCCATCCAGGCTGGCGTCAGGGCTATGGTCTAGAGAGCACCGGTAGCAGCATTTAGTGTAGACTGTTCATAGCGTCCTGTGCTCGAGCGATCTTGACCTCATTTGAGAGTTTCATCCATTGGACTGATCTTAATTATACCACATCTTCGATCAGCCACATGACTTTTGTCCCCGACGCAACTTGCAACAAAGTGACACGTCTATGTTCTGGACGACGTTGACATAAGGGCTTCGCTCAACTGCAGGTCAGTTAGTTAGTCATGAATCACTTTCTGCCTTTTTAAAGCAAGAAGCAAGGTGACGTACACGACGTGGTGATGACCGATCAGACTGATTGCAGGAGGAAGTAACATCAGACGCATACAGCTCCGATTATGTTTGAACTGCACAACACAACGCACACGGAGCTTACGCAATGCGCACTGGTCGCATGCACGCCGAAGATCCGATACGCGGCGCGCGCTGCAGCGTGTTCAGATGTCTGGAGGACTTCCCACAGCCCACGAGTTTCACCACGGACACATTGTGCCAGAGCTCAAGAAATCTGAATTGAAATACTTGTTTCTTGAACTATCAAAGTTTTAGAGAATTAATTACTAGTCTTGTCAGATCCAAAATTCAACATAACTCCAACCATCTATTTATTCATGTCATTCAGCCATATCGTCAGAGCCTATCAGCTGTTCCCTTACTTGGGGACAGGAAGAGACTTGGTGCAGTCGGTGAGCTCGTTGATGTTGTCGACACCGAGGAGACTGAGACGCAGGTACTCTCTTGAGAACGCCTAGCAAATGTTAAAACTTAGGTCAATTTATTGAGACGAGAAGAAGAACATACCACATTCCAGGCGGGCTGACTGTCAGCAAAAGCCTTGAAAGCCGGTCCACTGCGAGAGTCCTGGGAGAGGACCTTGTCGCTGTTGAATGTGAAGACGTTGGAGGGGGCACCGGCCAAAGTCTGCGAGTAGAAGAGAGTATCCCAGACGGCAGGAGTCGTATCCTGAGGAGCTCCGGCGCGTGCAGGGTCAACGGTCTTCTGGGTGGAAGCGGTGTGGGCGCCGACGAGGGCTGCAAGACCGGGCGGGGAGATGGTCTTGTTTGCGAAGATTGCAATGAGCTTGTCGACCGGGTCGTTGACGTCCGGCAGCAGACCCTCGGGGCAAGCCGTGGAAGAATCCTTGCGGCCGATCAGGGTCTTGACTCTGGGCCCCTTGGGGCACATGACGGTGCCGCTGTTGGCGGCGAACTGGATCAAGTCCGCCATACCAATACCATACTGCTTGTACTTGTTGAACCAAGTCTGGGTCTGGGTGACAGCATCCTGCAGACCGTCGTTGAGGGCGCGCTTGATCTCAGCAGGGGCGAGAACAATGGAGCCGTCAGCACCACCGCCAGGACCGGTAGCAATACTCCAGCCGGAGGCATCGTGGAAGCCGAGGCGAACGGCGGCGCGGGCGGGTTGGGTACATCCACTTCCGTCTGCGAACTTGGTGGCGAGCTCGTCTCCAATGTGCTTCCAGACGCAGCACTTGTCGGCGGCACACTCCTTGCTGCCAAGAGCAGGAATGGATCCCTGGTACTGATCGGTCGACTGTCCAGAGGCGGAGGTAGTGAGAATATTCTTGATATCCTTGCCCGTCTGGCTAAGAGATGAGTCGGGAAGGCTCGCAAGATCGCCCAAGGGCTGGTCGCTGATGGAACCAGCTCTAGCATAGAGCTCATCCATGAAACCCGGGGCAGACCAGCCGGGGTAAGCGGAAGAGGTGGCCGCAAAGGCGGCCAGGAGCATAGCTGCGTGATGCATGATGAATATTAGAACTGACAGCTCTGAAAAGAAACGAGAGAAAAACGAAAGTAAGTGACTGAATCCAGCGAGTGACTTGGTATTGCTTGATGAGAAAACAAGAAGGCTTGGCAGAGGTGAGGACCTCCAGTAGATATACCTCCAAGAATTCAGCAGTGGCCGAGGAGAATGTTTGACACAGTTCCGGCTTGCCACCACATCACGTTGAGCTCGGTCCCGACATGAACATTCTCAGTCGTTGGTCTGTAAGACATCATGTAGCACGGCCGTGATCTTTCAGTCCGAGGGCCCGCCAGCCACAACCCGTAGAACAATATTCTGGCAGATGAGATCCTCTGAACGTGCGAATGTTAGCGCATGTGTCAGGTTGTAGTCGGGCTGCGGGCAATGCACTTGCCCGAATAGCCATCCTGTGTGGCGTTGTCAGCGTCTCTATCCGATAAGTTTCTCCTGCTTTCAAACCCCAATCCAGTACCCCTTCTCCTGCATGTGCCGGGACCTAGGAGAAATCGCCTCAAACTTTCTAAGGTTCAGCGGTTCTTGCCATATTTGGGTCTTGCGCCAATGGTAGAGATCGCCGAGCTGTTCATAGCGCCATGCAGGGGTGCAGTCGTTGGTACGTGGGCTGTCATCTCAAATTCCATCTACCTTCAACGGTACAACCGCTTTACTGGCGGGGAGGAAAGTTTCTCGTTTGCTATACTAGCTTATCAGGCACGTTATTGTTGTGATCAGCGGCGATCACTACTGAAAATAAAGATCGGGATCTTTCAGCTGGCAAGCTGGTGTATGCTTACTTCCCCGGCACTAGGACTGGCCATGTTGAAACCAGGCATCAGTTCGCTCGACTTCAAAGGATCTATGGTTCAACCAGTCTTACTGCTGAAAGTTTCCGCGAGTCATCATGGTCCGATATTGTTGAGGTGCATCGTGACCATGTGCTGGTGGTTCGCAATGAGACGACCTGATCCTCCCACTCATCCGTCCGGAATTATCTGAACAGTGCATTCATCTCATAGACCGGAAAGCAGTTCGTTCGGGTTTATGGACGGCTGCACGGCAAGCAGTGGTAATCGTGCTCGAAACCTCGCAATACCTCGCAATCGCTCACTCTCCCCCTCGACGCTGACGTGTTCCACCGGACGTGCCCAGAGCCTCGGACCTCCGACCTGACCCGTTCCACCAACGACACCCAACCACAGCTCGAGCTTTGGAAATTGCGACACGCAATTGGAAGAAAACCGTCGCGGCCAGAATATGGAAAAGAAAAGTCCACAGGCGGGAGCTAATGCACGGGTCGGCCTTCGCCACCATTGCGATTGTTGCACCATCAATCCAACCTGCCGGGATGCCGAGACGAGGGCAACATAGCGGCGGCAACTTAACCGGAGATAGTAAAATCACAGTGCCGGTCAACGCTCTCTGAAAGGTGCCGATCTGCCTCGGGTCTAGCGCCACAATAAGCCCGGACCGATGTAGCGTCTTTGGTGCCTCCGGCAGCACCAGAGGCTTCCTCCGGGAGACGGCATTGGGGTAGTCGGCGGGTAACCGGCTTCTAAGGACTTCGAGACAGTCATTGTATTGGTAAACGAAGTACAGGTTTTAAGAACTTCACGGCGATCACAACGAAGTGAAACTTTGAAACAAAGAGGGAAAAAAAAGACCTCGAATAAGGTTGTTTTCTTCTGGGGAATCTCAGACATGGTTAATTACTACGGTTAGTGTTTGGCAGCGGAGATCTTCGACACAGGAGGGAATACCACAGCCACGAGTGTGGCTCAGTCGGCGTTTGGTCCGGTGGTACGCGTCACCTCTCGCAATGGCACTTGTTGGTCAGCCCAGTTCTGTGTCAGGGACATGAACAGACCAGAGTCCTTCGTTATTTTCTCTTTCGGACACACTTTTTGGAAGCAGATATCTCTAATATTTCGCAACCTGCTCGCCTTCGATTTAATTTCTCACTTTCCTGAGGTTTCTCCCTGGATTAGTGTACGACGTGGCCTACTAACTATTTGGAGATACTAGCCTAAAGCACCTTACAGAATTCATATTGGCATGGTGGATTGAGGCGTATTCAGCTCCTGGGGAAAGCTCACTACAATACGCGCATCTGACGCGTCACGGCACCGGGCACCGTTTGTTCGGGGTAACTACATTGCATATTTTTCTTGGCCATCATTTCCAGCCGCAAGTAACTTTTCATCTGGCACTAGTGGCTTCACGGAGGATAAAAATAACACAATGTCATTCAGTAATCTGAAAGATATAGTTCTGGTTCAAAGTGCTTTGCATAACGTAACCCAGACTGCAGCCGAGCTATTCTACTATCTCTGCTTCTCACCCTCTCATTCGAATTTCCAGAAATGACGTTGAGCTACGTGAAGGAACCCAAAACTACATGGCTTGTTCAAACAGACTAATGCGTGACCAGGATGAATAAGGGGGCAGCTCGCCGTCTCTATATCACGATTCACCCTGAAGGCTTGGTGCATTTCTTTTGGACCTGCGTCATTTCATGGCCGTATGCTGTGGCCCTGAAGAAGGTTTTAACACTCGCTTGTATCATCAAATCTGTGACGCCAAGTGGATCAGACCTTGAAAATGACTGACCTTCCGAGTTATGCGCATACATCGCTCTTTCGTTTACGCGGAGTGTACCATATCTCGTATCGCACTACTGTTTGATTATAACTGACTTACACAACTTCATGTCAGGGAAAAATAAATCTACTGTGATATACCAAAATTGCCCGCGGAGCCCCGAAACAACATGTTGTTCTCATGCTTCATAGTAAACCCTTGAGTTATGTGGCGAGTGCTGGAGAACTGTACACGAAGTCTAAGTTAGTGCTGTTCCATCCATAACATCAAGGCCTTTTAATTTATTTGAGGATCTACCGGCCCGCTGGGCCATGGACCACCTGCTTGGAGGCCATTTGAAAAGACTTCCGGGTACAAGTAGGCGCGAATGGGCTCGCCGCATTATTGCGTTCCACATGCTCAGCCTTTCCCAACCAGCTTGAACCACACTCATCGTCAACATGATATTTCGTCCCATCGCCACCCTTTTCCTCATAACAGTTTACGCCCCGGCGACATTTGCAGCCCCTGTCGAAGATGTGTCCAGCTTGACGATTGAAGCGCGCGGGCCCGCATGCCGCTCTGGCTTCATCCAGTCTGGCCATGTTTCTTTGGACCTTTGCGTGCTCGATGCCCAGTCTACATGCGGCAACGGGCAATACCTATCTGAGCAAAACGACTGGCTTTGGACGTATCACAGATCCGAAAAGAAGCGTTGGGTGCATGTGCGTTTAAGATTGCCGTTTGAAGGTCGTTCATGACTGACATACATCTCATAGTGTCAATGTTGCATCAAGGGTTAGGTGTAAGGTAGTTTGAGATGGTTTGATGTTATCTATCTTGCGGATACACATAGCAGCGTAGTAAAACATTACTTAGGGCTATGGTAATGGAACATAGCATAGTCGAGCAAAGTTTGCACCGTTTATCCCGAAGCCCAGACACCTAGAGTGGCCTGAAGCCCTCAAAAATCAGGTATCCTGGTCAAGCCGGTTCTGGATAGTTTATATGGAATTGTTGATGTAAACCTCTATGGAGCCCCAAGCTTTCTCTAGCCTACGCCATCCAGGCCCTCATATGTTTCCCAGTAAGAGGCATGAGGCAGTCGAAAAGGTGAACCAGCACACGTTAACCTGCTTTTCGAAAGTATGAAAAGAAAGGTTAGAAGGGAAGAACGATCGTGCCCTCGGCTGCCTGCAGATTATCGCTTGTCAACGCAAGTTATTCGACCACGCCGTTTGGGCTATGCAATAGTAGTACGACATCAAAGCGTCCTAATTCAGCTTATCAATTTCATTTCGAACACCTCTTTGAGGTATCTCACAGCGAACACTGGAGGAACCTTTGTCTTTGATCTCGATCAATAGCATTGTCTGGCCTGGCCAGCTTCAAAGCCGGGATTCGGTAACAAACCACGCACAACCAACACAGTAGACATCCAAGGCGCTGTCTGATACGATTGTCTTGTATTTAGCTTCTTGACAAAAACAAAAGACACAGAACATATGACTTGGTCGCCAATGTGGTACAACTCCACTGGTGTTGCACCAGGCAAAGTGGCCACCTACTCTCTGTGATTCAGACACAAAGGAAGCATTTCAATCTCGAGACACTTAAGTGACGCGAGTCTGTGATGTTTGCAAGATTTCTTACAGCACTTCGAAATCAAATCGCCATACCAAACATGTTTTCACGTCCCCGACGATACCGCAACTCCGACGTTGAGCTCGCCCACATTCGCACAGGGGAACCCTATCAGCCTCGTCCAAACGTTTATGCTCCCCAACGTTCAGAATACAGGCTCATCTGCAATGGCACTTCCCAGCGGAAGCGGTCCTGCTGGACAACAAAACCTAGACTGGGCACATACATTACATGTTGGGCAGTCGGTTGTTACGGTATTTGCGCGCTAATAATGTAAGTTCCCCTTTCCTCAGTTGTACAGTCGTACCTTCTCACCAGGATCATGTTGACCCCATAATAGTGGTATTCTTTTCTACTGCCTCATCCTTCAACCACCCAGAGAAGCATCCTTGCAACCATTCCAAGAGATCTTCTTCGAAACCCCCGAGGACTCGGGGCATGCCTCGAAAGACTATGTTTCTACATGGCTCAGTGACACGACGTTCCACGCGACTCCTGCTCAATGTCACTCTCATAACGACTACTGGCGCCCAGTACCTCTGTTCTCAGCGTTATCAGTAGGGTGCATCGGCATTGAGGCTGATGTATGGCTCAGAGATGGCGATCTTTTAGTCGGTCATGATGAACCATCGCTTTCCCTGAATCGGACTCTGAAGTCTATGTATCTCGACCCGCTAAAAGAAATCCTTGACGCTCAAAACCGCGAGAGCACAGAGGGGAACGCCACAAGAAGCGGCGTCTTTTCTCTCCAAGACGATGCCCAGCTCATCCTTCTCATCGACGTCAAGACCGATTCTAAGGAAACATGGCCCGTCGTGCTACGCCAGCTCGAGCCGCTCCGTGAGAAGCATTACCTCACAAGCCACAACTCCTCGGCGTCAAGCGACGCCCAAAAACATCTGTGCGCACCTTTGATTGTGGTCGGCACCGGGAATCTAGACATGCCAACCCTCGTCGCTAATCACTCAGACAACACGACCACATATCACGACTACCACGACACCTTCTTCGACGCACCTCTAACCGACCTCCCCGCAGCCAACACCACCACCAAAACAAACTACAACAGCACCAACTCCGTCTACGCCAGCGCATCCTTTAAACAAGCCATCGGATCCGTCCGCCTCGGCTTCAGCCGCACCCAGCGCGAAAAGCTCCGCAGCCAGGTCCAGGCGGCGAAGAGCCTCGGCCTGCAGCCGCGGTACTGGGACATCCCGGACTGGCCGCTCAAGTACCGCGATTACATCTGGACCGAGCTGAGGGTGGAGGGCGTCGAGATCTTGAGCGTGGATAATGTGAAGCATGCCGCGGGCGGCGTGTGGTATGGGGCATACTTCGCTGATGCGGTTGCCATGACTGTGATTTCTCCGGCGACGTTCTTGGTTATGTCGGTTGTGTTTTGGAGGGCTGTTTGGTACTGGCGGTATATGTAGGCACATTAACGGCGTGGATGGTATAGATACGGCGGCGTTTTTAGTACTGGGTATGGTGTTCTTGTTTTCTGCACTAAAATGTTTGCCTTCTGGGCCTATCTGTTTCAAACTGTGCAACATGGAACCGATGATGGTGTTCAGACTTTACATCAATGGGATCACCTACGCAGACTCGGAGGTCGTTATTTGTCTTGATCAGTGTAATACGCAGAAAGGTTTTACACGAATGTACCCCTACGTTCTTCGGAGGCGTCGCATGTTGTACGGGCTGGGTCTGATGGACGATGAACCAGGGCCGGACAGTCATCCTGACCACTTCCTTTGTCCATCGAAGGAATATTTCGATCCGCTTTTGCGAGCATATGTTACACGCCCGCCAAGTAAACCACACTCAAAATGCGTGATTCGTCTTTCATAAAGACAGAAGTCGCCTTCATAATCCACGACAACCATCTTCAATCCAGGACTACCATCGCCATCCTACTCCAGACCCCCTTCCAAACCATGGCCTCGACACTCCACCTACTCCTCATCACCCTCCTCGCACCTCTCACAACCGCCCGCCTCCAGATCCTCGCCACCCCCGACCCCCTCATCAAAAACATGGCCAACACAAACCCCCCAGCCTGGCTCAGCTCGCAAGCCTGCCATCCCCGCTCCAACTTCCCGTCCGCTCCCCCCGTCAACGCGACCGACCTCCGCGAGGACGCAAAGCGCTTCTGCGCCCGCGCCGCCGAGCTCGTGCCCGTAATGCGTCCCAAACAAGTCGTGCGCGGAAACGGCCTCGGCGTTTATAGCGAGCAGCATTTCCAGCTTGAGTTCCTGCATCCGTGCCCGCACAGCGATGTAAAGGCGCAAGACCCGCAAGATCCGATGGGCGATGGGATACTCGTCAAGGGGCAGAGCTGGTGTGTGGCGCTGCTGGCTGGGAATTGGGACCGGTGTAAGTTGGACCCTTGGGAGGCTCGTAAAAAGGGCGCGGACTGACTTATCACAGGCAGAACCCGGAGGCAGGCGGGTGTGGGGGGGATGAGGATTGCTGGGTGCGTGCTGTACACGACGGGGCCGGGGCACGTGGGCCGGTAATCGTAAATACCAAGATGGACTCGCTTGGGCGAGCTCAAGGCCAGTCAGGAATGGGTCCTCTTCTCTGTGCGTGATGGCTCAGGCTGTCCAAGCCGTATGATTGGTATTAGTGTACGGAAATGGTATTACTTTTAGATGGTGGCTCTATGTGCAACCGCTGGATCCTCCAAGTCTATATATATCGTGAGCCCGTAGGTCTCCATGCAGTCCAAACGCCAATAAATGCCGCGCTTTTCCCTCTCATGATAGTCACACATACTCGTTCCATCATGATACACCTCCCCCTGTACCCTTCACTCTCCTCATTGATCAAAATCTCAAGCCTTCCCACTACCAGTCTCCTGCTCAAAGTCTCTCGCCTGCGTCTGCTCCTCCAACACACCCGTCGTCTTCTCCCCATCAGCTGCCTCCGCCGCCTCCCGCTCCTTCTTCCGCGCAAGCCTCGCCAGCGCCTTGGCCCGCTTACTCTCGTTCTTCTCCTGGTCCTCGCGCATCTGCTTGATCACCGGACTCTTCGCGCGGATCCGCTCGCCGTACCGCCAGAAAATGATCGGGATTGGGATCAGCGCGAGCTCGAGCAGGCCGCACAGCGTGCCGGCCCACTGCGGCGTCAGCGCGCGGTACATGCTCGGGCCCGCGAGCGGCAGCGTGCCGCCGAACATGCTGCGCATGACGGCGTTGCCGGCGAGCGCGCTGGCGGCGTAGATGCCGTACGCCCCGGCGAGGTAGTTGCTTCCGTAGATGAACGAGATGGTGTTGCCGGCGCCGAAGGGGATGCCGAAGGCGATGGGGACGGCCCAGTGGATCGTCTTGGGCAGGCAGGTCCAGGAGAAGACGAGCTGGCCGATGGGGGTGAGGATGGCGCCGATGGTCATGACGCGCGCGGTGGCCTCGGGCGGGACGCGGCCGGTGACGGGGTCCTTGGGGTGCGCGTTGATGATGCGCCGGAAGAGGGGCTCGCAGAGGATCGCGGCGATGGTACCGACGCCGATGCCGAGGAAGGCGAGACCCGAGGTGCCGGGGCCCCAGCCGCGGTGTTGGGAGAAGACAATCGGGTAGGCGACGAAGCAGAGGTAGAGGATGCCGTAGATGAGGGAGATCCTTGGATGGAAGTTAGCATTGCTGGGGGGAATACTCGGAAGGAAAGGGGCTCACCAGATGTTGAAGAACCATAGGATAGGCTCGGTGAAGCTGAGGACAAAGGGGCGGCTGAGGTTGAGCTTGATGAGGTGCAGCTTGGAGACCTTCTCATCGTAGCGGCACCACCAGCGCGGGTCGTCAGTCTCCTTGCGGATGCGGGCGGCCTTGCGCTGGAGGATGGTCGGGGCGTAGGTCTCCTTGAGGGTGAACATGAGGCAGATGGCGAAGCCGGCGATGATGAGGACGACCCAGTTAGTCCAGCGCCAGCCGAGGTACTGGAAGACGAAGCCGCCGATGACGGGCCCGGTGACGGGGCCGTTCAGGGGCGCGATGCTGTAGAAGGACATGGCGAGGGCGCGGTACTCCTCGTCCGCGATATCGACGACAGTGCCCGGGCTGTTGGCAATCAGGGCGGCACCAAAGAGGGCGCTGTCAAAATCATATTAGATGTCATCAAATTAAAGTGTGCTGGAAAGGGGGTGGAAATACCCAAAGAAGCGGACGACGATGAGTGTCGTCAGGGACTTGGCCAGACCGCACGGGATGATGAGCAGCGCCGAGATGATGAAGCATACGACGTAGACGTATTGTCGGCCGTACAGCTCACTCATCGGGGCGACGATCAGACTGCCAGCGGCAAGACCGAGGAGGTAGGTCGTGACACCCAGTGTCGCGATGACCTGGGACGACTCATACTCGATGACAAGACCCGGAATGGACGCCGTGTAACTTGTGCTGTAGAGGACAATGACCCAGGTGGAGAAGGACACGACGAAGATGGTCCAGGCACGGTACCACAGCGGCCAGTTCTTGGGGTTCTCGGGGTCGCCGGGCTCGAAGGTGACCTCAAAGTCGGGCGGGCGCGAGGCGGTGCTGCCGATGCTGGTGCCGGTGCGGGTGTAGGTGATGGGCTCCCGGGCGGCGTGCTCGATCTCGGTCTCGAGATCCGGGGTGAGGGCGTGGGAGAGCGGCTCGAGGGGGTCGGTGTCGGTGGTGGAGGTGGACAGGGCGCGGCTCCGGTGGCTGTGCCGAGACTGGACGGTCTTGAGAGGGCGGAGCTGCGGCGAGTCTTGGCCGGAGCTGGTCGTTGTCGCGGTCTCGGCCGCGTGGGACCCCTTTTCCGGATCGGGGACGGACATTGTGTGTGGTGGAACTTTACGGCGCGGCCCCGAATTGCTGAGTTGGTAGGCGAGGTTTCTCAAGCTCAATGGGTTGTTCTCATGAGATGAGCCGAATGCGACGCGCTCGTGCTGCCCGATGTTGGATGTGACGAGAACGGATGACGGAGGCGGCGCCGGGCCTCGGGAGACGAGTTTTGAACGTCGCAACCAGCTTACAAGACTCGACTGAAATGGCCAATGATGCGCTTTTATCTGCGACTGGCCGCGGAACGAGCGCGTGAATTACAATGGGGAACTGAAGAAGAGCGATGAGTCAACAATGAGTGACCTTTTGGTAAGAAGTATGCATTCCCCGGCCGCGAGAAAACGGGAGACGAGGGAAGGAAGAAGATTGAACAGAACCAACAAAAATTTGGGCAAAGCGGCCCGTCAAACGTTTGTTGCTGGTCAGACAGACAAGGTAGACGGCCCCTCTCCGTGGAGCCCAAGGGGTGCAGGACTTTGCAGGAGTGCAGATGGATGGTGGGTGGTGGTGGGCAGCCCGCATCCGATCCACCGGGGCGAAGGGTGTGATGGGGCGCGATGTGGGTAATCAAGGCACGCAATCGGAGGCGTGGGTGGGCATTCTGGAAAAAAGACGTGGGCGATCCCGCCCTTTCTGCGGCCTGTCGATGGGACTTTGGACTGTTTCTGTGTGCGTCCCCTTGGGGATAAACGGCGGGGACTAGGGGTCGTGTCGGTCGTTTGGGGCCAAGATAGCCGGTGTTGGAAGGCCGGCCGAAGCAGAACCATGTTGAGGGCCCGATTTGTGACCTATACATAGTATTCGTGCGGTATATGGATGATACCTTCATTGTCCGACATCAGGGAATGTAATGGCGCGTCGTCGAGAAGAGTGAACCGAGACATCCAGGTCCATGCAGCCAAAGCGCCTGCTCAGGTATTCGACGCCCTTCTCCGCGTCATGACTGCCTCTCTCTATTTGAGTGATTGCTGCTGTGAAACGAGACGGCAAAGTGACAAACTCCGGTTCGTTATCAGAGGAGCCAATCTTTTCCTCGAGATGAATAGGAGGAGTGGATACTCAGCCGAGGTCCGCTTTTGGACCCCACCTCCCTTCTCCAGTCGTGGCCAAGTCTCCCCGTGGGAATAAGCGGCAAGCGGGCAGGGCCAGGCCAAGCCGGGAACACAAGAGTCATGACCTGGGCCGGCTCCAACAACAGCAGGGCAGCTAGCAACACTCCGGCGAGGGAGCTGCATCGCAAGTGCTGAGGACATGGTTGTGCGCTGGCGGACGACGTTGGAAGATTCTGTTCCTCCCTTGTGAGAAAGAAGCATCCGGCCGTCAATCGTCTAATGTCAATGACATGAAAGCATATCGAGGGATACCACATTGAAAGTTTTGCGGATTGGGCCCTCCGCATGGGATGTGGAACCTGTCACGGCGGCCACCAGGCGTCCCTGTCCAGAGTCTCGACCACAACCCAACCTGTGTGGTCGCAAATTATTTCCGGAGCAGGACGGCGCTTGTCTTTGGCAATTCGGGCTCCATCCGAGACTTCTGTCTTCTCTTTCGGCGGGGCGCTGCCCGCGGGAAGGCTGCCTGCAGCGGGCAAACACGCTTGTGCAAAGGGTTTCTCTCTCCCGTCGTCCTTGGCAAGCCACGCCAACGGCAGTTGTGGTTGAGAGTTGAGAAGCAAGCAGGTCATTCGTCTGGGGAGATGCAGTCACAGTGCGTGCGCCGTGATCGTTCAATTGACAGTGTTCAGCCGATGATGAGTCGCCGAGTCTGATGTGCATGGAAGGATGAACCTGGCAAGGTGCACAGGGAGGAGGAAAGAAAAAAGAAGGAAAAAACATCATAGGCGATAAGCCATATCGACGCTGATGGCCCGAGCTTTGGCCAGCCGTTCCTAATCCGGTTCTGGAAGGGCCAGGCCACATCGCACAGGGCTTCCCGGGTAGAGTGGGTCGTCGGAAGTGTCATCTCCGCTCTCGGCTCCGATCAACGGAGATGGATCCCTCCACAGTGTTTTCCCACGCTCTCGCTCACGCGCCGTCTCACCTCAGCTTTCGGCGAAACCACACCTCCCGTCATCCCGAAGCCGAAGGAGGGGCAGGAGTGAGGTGAGTGAGCATGTTAGTCAGGCGATTGGCGGCTGAAACAGCCATGCAGGTGACTGTGAAGATGCCTCGCATGTGCAGCAGTTGATCTCTCATCAGCTTAGTAATTTCATTCGGTACGTTCAATCAATGTGGTGTTTCTTTTGCCATCGTCCGTGACCCGCGAAATTATCAGCGGTCAGCGATTATCAGCGGCGGGGTGAATCCATATCTCAAATCACGCTCGGAACCGCGGAAATCGTCGGAATGGCAATTCCTATCTGCAAATTAGTCAACCAACGTCGTCATCCTACCGGAGAGAAAAAAAAGAATAGGCCACGCCAAGCCGGTCGGCGTTACAGGGGAATTTGGAGCTCCATCTGAAAACCTTATCCGGTGAGCCGCACAGCGATATCCACGTTCTTTGGCTCCTTTCTGGCACGCGGCCCACTTCCCCGCGACAGTTCTGCCCTCCGTCTTTGCAGAATCCGGGGTTTGGGGTTCGATGGCCCTCCAGGTTCTTCATGGTATCCAATGAGACGCCTTGACGAGACGTTGGGGTGCGGAGCGGATCTTGCTAGACGATGGTTCGGTTGACGTTGCCCGTACCTTGAATCCTGCTGCAACGATGCCATGCGTACCCGTCAGATCGGGTCGAGGATAAGTAGGCCCCTCGGGCCCGGGCCCCTGGGTTCGGGATCAGGGCTCGACTTGGTCCAAGTTGGCTAAAGTTGATCGACATGGCATCACTGGAGAAGCCACATGTTGACGAGGCGGATGTGGCGGTGGACGAGAAAGATCGCAAGCATGTTTTCGTTGAGGGCGACATCTCGCTGGAGCAGAGAACGGCGGAAGTACGCGTTCGGTAAGAGTAACAACGACCTTCATTACTGTGATTCCGGCTTAAACTGTGCAGACGCAAGGTCGACTGGCGGCTGATTCCCATCCTGGGCATCCTCTACTCCATCGCCGGCCTAGACCGCGTGAACCTCTCCAACGCACGTGTCGCCGGCATGAACCAAGATCTCAGGTTCGACATTGGAAATCGCTACTCCATCGCCCTGCTCGTCTTCTTCATCACGTACTTCCTCTTCGAGCTGCCCACCACCCTGGCACTAAGACCCGTCGGCCCGAAGATCCTGCTCAATGGTCTGGTCTTCAGTTGGGGCATAGTGATGCTTGGCATGGGCTTCGCCAATGACTGGAGAGTGATTGTGGCTTGTCGGATGCTCATCGGGATCTTCGAGGCCGGGTTTCTGCCGTGTTGCGTGTATCTATTGAGCAGTTGGTATCAGCGATACGAAGTTCAGCAAAGGCAAGTAAATTTCATGTCATATATACTTTCATCACCACTGACCTGTGAGACCAGAATGGCGTTATGGTACATGATCAACCTCTTCATCTCCGCCTTTGGTAACATCCTCGCATACGCCATCATTAAGCTGGACGGAGCTCACGGCATTGCAGGATGGCGCTGGATCTTCATGCAAGTCAAAGCGTCACCCCCTTCTCAACACAACTAACCTCCCTCAGCATCGAAGGCGCCTTGACAGTAGGCTTCTCCTTCATCGGATACATCTTCACCCTTCCCTTCCCAGATCAGCTCCTGGCATCTGGCAAACGAACCGCCTTCACCCAGCAGGAGATCGAAACCATCCTCGACCGCGTGGAGCGCGACCGAGGCGACGCGGAACCCGACCCCTTGACCAGGCGAAAGTTCACGAAGCTCGTCATACGCTGGGAGCTGTGGGTGTATGGCTTCATGTTCCTTTGCTGTTCCGCGCCGATCTACGCCTTTGCCTACTTCATCCAGATCATCCTCACCACGCTCGGCTACTCGACCGCCGTGGTCTTCCTCCTCTGTGCACCACCGTATCTCTTCAGCATAATCTGGACTCTCCTCGTCGCCTACGTCGCGGATAAGACACGACTAAGGATGCCGTGGATGGTTCTCAACGCGGCTATCACGCTGACTGGACTCCTCCTGACGGCGTATCATTCAAACAACGGGGTGAGATACTTTGGTAAGACCGTCGAGGATGCCAATACCCGCTGCACACATTGACTCTTTACAGGTGTCTTCCTAGGCGTATCAGGCTGCAACGGCAACCTCCCGACCATCATCGCCTTCCAATCCAACAACGTCCGCTCCAACAGCCGGCGCTCGGTGGCCAGCGGCGTGCAGATGCTCTTCGCCGCCATCGGGGGTATCTACGCCTCGTGCACGTTCATGCAGCAGGAGTACCCGACGTACCGGACTGGCGTGTGGTGCGCGGTCGCGACGCAGTTCTTGTTGATCTTGTTGGTGGCGTTGATGTGGTGGTACTTTAGGCGACAGAACAGGAAGGCCGACGTGCAGCGGGTTCCCATCCAGGATGATCCGACGTTTAGGTATACTTTCTGAGGTAGCCCGTCAGTCAGACTCAATGCTGTTGGCAGTTGATTTCCTCGCTCGCTTCTTCTTTCCCTTTTCTTCTGCGGCTGCAGTGGTTGGTTTGTTGCTTCTCAGGTAGGACAAGGACTGCGTCTGCCAAGCCAAACTTCCCGAACGTGAATGCACCCTGCCCCTCAACAATATCTACCCTTCGGCCCCGTCGACTGACCTGTTCCATGCTCATTCCTCTCTTTCTCACGCACAGGGCATTCAATCCTTCCCAATTACCATCATCTCACCATGGAGATCATTCTGCCAATTCGGAAACCTCGCGAGAACATTATCCCTTGGCCGCCCCCAGAATCATCTCTGAGGCCAGCCCTCTCCGGTAGACCAGGCCCAGAAACGATTCCCAATGATATCTTCATCCGTATTATTCAGCACACGATAGACGACATCATTGCTTTCCTCGAAACAAGAGGCCGGGCAGTCTGCCGCATCGAGGTCGCCAAAAACGCTGCTCCCGAACTAGGCTACGTACGCCTCGAAGCCCCTGGGACAAACCGCGATCATGATGAACCGGGACGCCTCGAATTCTCTCTCTGCGACGTGGCGACGCAACAGAAGCGATATAGACTCCTTCGTATTCCTCTGGGCATCAATCACGCAACTCGCAAGATGGTACACCGAATATTCATTCCCTTAAAGGTCCAGACTACAGCATTGCCGCCCACGAAAACAGATTGCAAACGCCACTTTCACGATACAGTTCCCTGTCTGATCTGTCCCCAGATGGACAAGTTTTACATTCCCTTGGGGGGCTCTGCAGTGGAGGCTGTTAGGGGCACATTCTGCGATCTGCTCCTTGCGCTGCAGAACCCGCGGCCCGCCGACACGATGCTTCTCAGCTGCGTCCAGAACATCACGCTGAGACATATACATTATTTCAGCAAGGAATATGGCCCATTCATCGAAGTACTGGCGGCGTTTCCGAGACTTCGCATCATCCAGGTCATCCGCACGGCCAATCCTACATCCGTAGTCCCGTACTCACCCTCAAGTCGCATCTTCGAGCCACTTCCCAAAAGTCACTCCCACGACAAGCTCGAGCACATCAAATGTGAGACCCGCCTCGATACCGACGGCCTGACTTACTGGAGCAAGACTCAGGGGCACACTTTCTATGAGATTTCTCGGTCGCTCAGACAGAAAAATGTCAAGATCTGGCTTGCGACCTCTCTACGAGCGGAGCCGTGGGCCGAATTGGTGGCATCCCCGGACGGCCCGCGCCTGGCTTACAAGATGAACCCGTGCATCTGCAAGACGTGGGCACCGCATCACATGGCGTTCCGATACTTCTTCCACCACAGCTATGAACTTCGTTCTCCCCAAGGCGGCTTTTTCCAAAAAGGATTTTATCCGCTTGGACCTGGTGGGAAACCCATAGCAAGACATGGTCGTCACATTACATTTCTTGTGCCGAAGGCAATCAAGAGTATCCGGGACCGGAGACTGAAGCCAAGAGGTCAGTAAAGGACCACAATACTCAGTTGAAAGACCGAGTAAACCCCCCGAAAGCCAACGGGTTGCTGAGCTGGTTGTCCATGTTGCAGGCACAAGGCCCTACATCCCTTGGGACATCTTCATCCTGATCATCGGCCTCCTCATTGAAGAGGGGTTTTCCTACCTTTCACCCGACAAGCCTCTGCATCTTAGGCTTCAATGCCGCGAAAAGCCATATGTCTTCTGGCCCGGCCCATGTGGCGATCTCCTTTCCTTCAGGTTGTACACGAAACAAGAACATCGTTACAACGAAGCTTTAGCGCAGAAGAATCGCTATCGTGCTCTCCGAATCCCTATGAGTATCTGCCAGGAAACGAGAAGACTAGTCCATCGGAGGGTACTCCAAGCCAATGTCGAAATCCATACACCCGTTGGTTTCATAAGTCCCTACATGTTCCTGCATGTCAATCCTGGAGCTCCTGAGTTCGATGAGAATGTTCCGTTCCTGATATTCCCAGAAATAGACAGAGTTTATATGGGAGTCCCAGGAGAGTGGCACCCCGAAGGCAACTTCATGCATGCAATGAAGTATCCCTCAGCTCGAGACAGGAGCTTTCTGAAATGGGCGTGGTTTGTCCATCGCCGAGAGAAGGGATATTCTACCAATAAAATACACTGAGAATGGGACAGAATTGAGGCCGTCTGGAAGGAAACAAAGAAGTCACGCTGAAAAGCTTGACCTTTTTCTTCATTGGTGCTCCTATGAGGAATATCTCAGGGTTTACTTTAAATACTGCAATGTATGCTGAAGGGTCCAAAAATGATGAGCATTCGGATTCTCAGATTCTTGCTATGGCATTTACTTTGACCAAACCGTTCTGGAATGCCGCCGAGATGATGGACGCTCCATCCTGAATTCGTACGATAACAACCGCAGTGCAGATTCCAGCAGACCCACGTTAATAGTTGAAGACGTGGCCAAGGACCGGTGGGAAGAGGGTTGGAGGCTTGTTGCACTTCCCTCTCTAGAATCGCAAGCGGGCGCCAGGGCAGTTGCATTATCACAGCGGCAGTTGGGATGAATGAAAGACATTCGAGGTCTTTGATTCCTAAAGTTCGCCCTGTGGACCTCCTTCCAAAACACCAAGTCAGCAAAGACCCTTTCGTCGATGGCCTGAAGGCTCCCATGCGAATGCTCGGCTACGTGGCCTGTCATGTCTCGATGGACAGCACCGATTGCGACACCAAAATCTCTTAAGAAAGGCAGGCGTGAAAGTATGTAAATGACCATGGCATGTCTCCTTTTGAAGACGCCGAAATCGAAGCCAGTGATAGTGCGCATAAACTCCACCGGTGAAAGCCGCAGAGAGTTGTCGAGCATGTATCGAACAATATTTCAACTCAACGGGCATCTCGAGAACGTTGTGGGCGAATTGATGTCTGGCTGAAACTCGCCAATACTGAGATGACCCAGATGCAACTCCGAAAGTGGCCCATGCCGAGTGGTGGGCGAGAAAATATCCGCCAGGCCATCTGTCCCGAGAGGGAATCGAAAGACAAAATTAGGCGGAATGCTGTGAAAATGCGCAGGTGCTCGTCTTTATCTTTTGGGGCAGAGCGTTTTGGAGGATTGAAAGGTGAAACCAGACGTCACGTTGTCTTTATTACCTGGTTTCGCTGCCCGCGTCTTGCATCGGCAACACTGTGATTCTGATGCCTTTTGGGAGGTAGCTTGAGGAGACATGTGGGCATTCGCGGTACAGCTAGTCGCTGTCGTCGCTGTCGCTATCGTCGTCGTCGTTATCGTCGTCGTCGTTATCGTCGTCGTCGTGTTCATGGTCGTCATGATCGTCGTCAGAGTCGTTGGTGTCTCCATGATGGCGGTGATGGTCACTGTCCCACTCCAATTGGCGTTGCGCCGCGTACTGCGTAGAAGTCTGATGCCAAAAGAGGTTCCAAGGCCACCAGTCGTCTTCTTCCCAGTCGTCTCCGAAGCAAGCCCACCAAATACACATGGCTTGGTGATTTCGCTTGAAGTCAAAAGTGCGGCGATCTGTAACGTATCGACGGTCAGCCGTGGGCTTGGAAATTGGCCATTTAATTGACCTACGAAATTTTCTTGCACAATAAGCCGCTGCAAAGTTTTTGAGGGCAAGACCACTCTTTTACAGTAGTTGCTGGTGGTGAAAAAATGAGAAGCGCCCAGCATGGGATCAACAGAAGAGGAAGGAAGGACTTTCCCAACTCCTCCTTCTCGCGAGGAAACTGCGAGCCCCCCAAAAGGAGCTCCTTGCCACGGTTGCCTTCCATGCAGCTACCCGTCACCGCCTCATTCAACGCACCATCTCATTTATCTCGAGCAACTTGAGAGGCAACAAAGAGGCTGCATCTTGCGGTTGCACAAGCAAGGGTTGGACCTGGCTTGGCCTGTCCAATACGGTATCTGGTGGAACATGAGATATCAACGCCATTACGAGGCTGCCCGCCTTCGACCCAGCGCGAAATACGGACGTCATGCGAAGCAAAGAACACGTCGATGCGAGATTCCGCTTTGCGATCTATCTTTCAATGGATACCGGTAATTCCAGTCACCAGACAGACTCGAAGATGTCGGTCGCAACGCATTATTCTACGAGCCAACAGGTCTTACCTCGATGACTGGATTGCTATCCGAACAGCATGTGCCTATGCCGCTGGGTTGACATCGCAACATCCTTGACTACTTCATCCACGAACATTACACCTCCACCAGAAACGAACTGAGCGACGTTGATGGAATGGAAGCCCAAAACGTTCTCGGAAGTATCACCGGCATAGGTATTCTCAAGTTCCCCGCGCTGACTGTTTGCATTTGTCGTCAGGCTTCACATCGCTGAATGCGGATTTTGAATCTATGTCTCAGTCCACCACTGGAAGGATCGTCATTCACTTCACGTATCATTTCTCTGCCTCTCGGCCCGCGCATGATTGGAAAGTCCTTTTTCACATCCTAGATATCAATGCAAAAGGATAAACCACTTGCCTTCCCGCACCTTGCCGGAGATCGCTGTTCCGCATCCTCCTGCAGTGCCGCGCCCACACATCATGGACTACTACGACTCCGATCAGTCAAGCAATTCAAGCATCGCCTGGGATGCGTCGCCTAAGACAGCGCCTCAGCCGACCATCCGCCGGTCGTCGATGACTGAGTCTTTGCCGCCGGAAATTGTCCTCGCCATCCTACAAGCCCTCGTCACCCAAGCCGTGGAGATAGCCGACGAGATGGCAATGGTTCTCACGTACTCTGACGCGAGACACGACTCCAAGCTTGACATTCTCATTCACACCCGCTTCGCCTGGCAGCACGATTCCACCCAGATGAGACGCTTCCGCAGCATTCGCGCGCCCTTGCAGATCAACCACCATACTAGACGACTTATCCACGAGCATTTTGTCCCCTTTCCCATGCGAACTGCCAGGCCCCGATCGAGACACATGGGCTGGGTCTGTCCAAAGTTAGATCTTTTTTACCTCAATACCGACGCCGACGAAGAACAGGGTAATCTCAAGCGTGCGATTGAGAGCCCGACGCCATTCGACGCCCGGCTCGTCAAAAGCATCGAGGTAGTCCACGATTTTCCGCCCTACTCTTTCGGCGAGGGCTGGATCCCGGAACTCGAGACCGTTTACGCCCTGCCAAATCTGCGCGAGATCAATCTCAACATTGGATACACCGGTGATGAGTTCGAGCCAGTACCGGTCCCAAAAAAGCTGCACTCCCATGCCGACTTGCTTCCAATTGACGCAGATCTCTTCCCAGAGCTGGCATTGTACTTCAACGACGACGAACCGAACCACAATTACGCAATATGGGCGGAGAAAGCTCGTGCAAGGGGCATCAAAATCTTTTGCATCGACCCGCGATTCTTTTGGTTCTGGAAGACGATCGAGTTGATTCAAACTCCTGCCGGCACAAGAATGAAGTTTGTTCATCCCGAATGTCGATGCTATAAGGGATCGCCGTGTGGGTTGGACGACTCGGGTAACTCAAGTTTATCCTCGGGGTGGTATGATTCATCCTGACCGATGTCAGACATATCCATGGATGCCATCGTGACCAACGTCAGCGATTCCCATTCGTCCGTGTAGCGCGTAAGTCCTTACTTGGATCTGTCACGCCCCCATTACCCCTATCCTGTTTTTCTTTAGTGTTTGTCCACATGTAAGATAGCCTACCTGGTATTCTTTGGGGTAGGTAGTCGCGTCGGCACCGTCTTTGTCTACTTTTATCCGCCGATAATGGCGTCTGATCAGCCCAGCCTCTCGACATTCTTGTGCCTTGTCGGGATATTTCTGTCTGTCGCCGAGGTCAATTTGACTTGATGCAACAACGACGCGCAAATCCCTGGCCATCATCTTGTCGCGCCTCGCCGAACCCCGACACCGTCGCAAGTACGCGCTGAAGCGTCCAGACTGTTCTTGCTCAATTGACTGACTCAAACGTAGAACTTTCTCGCCATCGCCTCTCTTCTCCCCGCGGCGCAAAATACCCTGGTTTCTTCGATCCCTACACAGATAAGGTGGACACAATCAGCTTCGCGACGAGCACATCCTATCGCCTGCGATGACGGCCTGTCCAGTCGCGCCTTCGCTTCCATTCGAGGTCTTCCTCAACGTAGTCGACATTCTCATTCTCGAAGCCGAAGTCACCGCGGAGCCAATGGATCTGTGTTTCTACCTGTCGTCGCGTTCTGAGCCTGAGTCACGGCTTGACGTACAAGTCACCGATTTGTTCTCAAATCCGAGATGGACGCTACGGAATAGGAAGAGAAGATTTGAACAACTGCGTCTTGCGCTACAGGTGAACAGCAAGACTCGTGGCATGGCCCTGCGCAAGTTTCCGCGCATCACAATCTGGGATTCATACTGCAAAAAGGCATCTCCGTTATGGGTACATCCAAAAACGGATCTTTTCAATCCTATATTGTGCACCATGCCGAGCGATTGCATTCAATTCAGACAGGCTCTACAGCACCCATTAGCTCAGGACCGGGTTTTAGTCCAATCCCTCGTCAACATTCAAGGCTTTCCACGAGACTTTCTGATGGGAGAATACGAAGCCGACGTCGATTCAATATTGGCACTCCCCAGCATCAGAGAGATAACGTTGAACTCCGAAGTTGTCATCACAAGTGCAAGCTATCGATATCCCGAAATCGACCACCCCCATCCTAGTGACGAGCTCATACCGCTGAGCGGGTACTTCTTCCCGACAATAGGGAGGTGGACGGGTTGGCATCGCCAGGCACTAGAATACTTCTGTTGGCGAGCGGAAGAGAGGGGCATCAAAGTGTTTGTCGGTATGGGAGGGAGCGCGGAGAGGAGGAAGCTGAAATTGGTGCCTACTGCGGATGGATTGCGAAGCAGACTAATCAATCCGATTTGCACATGCGACATATGATTGGGAGACCGGAAGAAACATGGAGACGTACGGACTCCAGCATGGAGGTTGGTTTATCGAGGGCACCTGTGGCTGGGGCATGAACATATGGGCAAGTGTAATAATCAAGACGCATTTTGCATCCCAGGCAGCACAACAACTTAGACAGACATGAAGTCCACATCACATATGGCATGTGAGCTCTTATTAAGGCCTTTGAATAAGGATGTGGTGCGCGCATATTATTTCTTTTACGCCCTGATGTGAGGTGTCAAACGGAGGTATGTTTGCTTGATGTGGGCGGCCCTCGGCAAATCCGTTTGTTCAGAGATGAAGGTGAAAACTGATTTCAATGGGAAGGCACACGAGACTGGGCCTCTGGTTCCTTCCCTTTGAACTTGCACAAGCTGCTCTCTTTCGCCAGCGAGAAAATTTCTTCACCTCTCAAGTTAACAAGCGCAAATATTTCTCAACGCGCACAGCCAAAAACCGGCCAAGCGTCTTCCTCGCTCCAGCAACACCAGCTCATAGCTCCTTGAGGAAGCTTGTTCGGTCTGACAGGTGAGTTTATAATCACATTTCATCAATCCGGTCTCTTGTTAAGATCTTTCGTTCAAAACCTATGGTCGCGTGTTTCTTCTAACACAGTCGCTCTAGACAATCCTTCTCCAACCTACCTCCGACTTGGGCCAACGCTATCGACACCCGCCAGAATGCCTGTCCTCAGCAAGCCCGTCGAAAACAGTCGGGGCCCCGTCCCCTACGAAGTCTTCCTTCTCGTTGTGGACACCCTCATCGCCAAGGCTGAAGCCTGCCAGGAGTCCCTCTCCTTTTGGATGTACTACCAGCATCGCGTCCCCTCCAAGCTCGCCTTCATCCTCTCTCAAGACGAAGACGAGGCCAGAAACCAGCCGCTTTATCCATTGAAGACCCGCTTCCGCTCCATCATGCTCGCCTCCCAGGTCAATACCAAGACGCGCGCCCTCGTGCACAAAAAGTTCGTTCGCGTCCCGCTCGCCTTGCCTTACAATGACAAGCTCGCCCCCGTGGAGGCCTGGGTCATCCCCCACCTCGACAAGGTCCTGGTGATGCCCTTGATCACCCGGCTGGTGGAGCCTAAGAATATCGCCGGCTTCGTCCAAGCCATCTCCAAGCCCACGCCTGCGGGCTACGCCATGCTCCAGCACGTGCAGCACCTCTACCTTCCCAGTCTGGCCTGCTTGAACAAGAGATATCACAACATTATGGCGCACTTTGCAAAGCTGCCGAACCTTCGAGACGTCTTCGTCAGCATCGGCCGGTACAACAAGAAGCACTTCGAGGACGCTTACCTCGACAGCGGCCTGATCATGGTCAACCAGGACACGTTTCCCGACCTCCAGGACCTGTGGACTACCGGCACGGCCTACTCCCTGCACAAGACGTGGCGCCCCTACGAGAAGAGAGGCATCAAGCTCTACGGAGCCGGGAATGCGGATTTCGAGAAGGTGATGGAGTTGATTCCTAAGGAAGGCGACGTTACGGCTATTCTCTACCCCCCGGGCAAGCCTCGCCCGGCTCAGGATGAGTCCATTGCGGAGGAGGCGTTGGAGATGGTTCAGTCGCTCGCGCTTTGAACCACAGGAGGGGATAACTGAGGACAATGGGCTTTCACCGGGAAGAACAGATTATATGATGCTCGCATCTGAGGGGGAAAAGACTCAGACTGGTTGTGCCATTCTTGGCATTTACCTGAATAGAGTATGAACTCTGTCATAGGAAATTGAAATCATCTTCGGTATCACGATTCAGGGTTTGAGACATGCACTTGACAATGACTCACGTGAGTAGAGTTGGACGGACATGCGATGAACCTCCCGTGGCGTGAGGCAAAGTGATGGGACGGACGAAGCTTATTATCAGAACACTCCTAGCATGACAGGCACAGTCACTGGCAGAATACGCCTGTGCAACCGAAAGAAATCAATTCTCAACTGCTACAATGTTCGCTCACTGGATACATGTATAACATTCATGCTGATCCTCCCAATATGTCGATGCTTAATTCGAAAGTAGAGACCTCTGATGTCCAACACCTAGGCCAAATCTGACCCGACGTCTCCTAGTAGCAGCTGATGCCAAAAAGGCCATCCTGGCAGACGCCGGTCTTCTTGCGCTCGCCTCCAGGCTACATCCCCGACCAAACATGTCAGCGACGAGAACCTCTTTCGCCTAGAATACTGAAGCCGGTGTTCACTTACGTTGTCGATGCAGGTCACCTGGCAAGTCGCACCAAGGTTGCCTTCGCCGCACTTGGGCACAGTGTTGCAGTCAGTTTGAAAACTCTGGCGGGGGGCGAGAGGCTGGACGCGAGCCGGCATCTGAGCCGCGGCCTGGCCGATGGCAAGGGCGGCGATCGTGACGAAAACGAAGGAGCGCATATTGTTGTTGAATCGTATTTGTGTTTGCGGTTCTCTTTTTTTGACGTTTGAAGAGAGTTTTGCGGCAGAATCAATGAAAGAGAGTTGTTTCGGGGGGGTATGTAGAAGGGCGTGGGCTAGGGTGCGGTGTCCTCGTGGGAAGAAATGTCGCCGACTTTTGTATTGAGTCGCTTCTTATCATATGCCTTACATAGCACCTCCACTTCCTGCATGGATAGATTGATGTGGACCTCACAGGTGGGATCAATCAATCTGCTGCGATGATTCTATTGCATAGCATGCTGCCGCGAGGCCCGTCATTGAGGAATTTAGAGTTTGAGCATGAGACTGCGTGGTCCGTCAAACTCGATGCTATTATTTTTAACCCCTGTCCGAGTCATGAAGAGCACCAGAGCTATTGAGATCGCCCGCGTCGCCTGACTCCGGCACTCTCGGCAACGCAAGAGAACCTCGGAGTGCCAAGCGGTCGGTGTCATGCTCGGCTTGGCCGAATTTATCGTGTGTGATGCTCGGTGCAGCGGGAGGCGGAGCTTTCCATAGTGTTTACTGATCCGGTCCGGACGGGAGTGTGGGCGTTGACTACCTACCACGCGATGCGAAGACCGTGGTTCATGTCTGATACTACGGGTAGGTGAGAATGCAACCGTCGGGAAAGTTACTGAGTTGAATGTGACTTGGTTGCGTTCCTTAACTTTGTTCTCTGTCACTGTGATATGTCTGTGTCTCTGCTCCTTGTTGAAAACTTGTTGTTGTTTATCTGCATTTGCTTTCTGTTTCTGTTTTCCATCCTTGTTCAGTATCGATACTTTACGTTTCCTTCCTCTGTCCTTGCCCTAGTTGGTTCTTTCCGGCTCTGTGTCTAGGTCTGCTCTCTCCGTACGGCTTCTCTGGCCCTGATCCTCTCTAGCCTTGTGTCTGTCTGAGACTCTAGTAGCTCAGCTCCCCCCACCTCAACTCACACGCCAGCGTTCTTCTCTCCGACGTGGGCGTTTTCGGGCAGCAAGAACAGTTGGGGTTGACATATTGGACCATAGTACCATCCTCCGAGGGGAAGATCTCCATGATGCATTTTTCTTTTTTGGATAAACTCCCCAAAATCCGATCATTCCGTAAAGCCTGATGCCCTTCTCCTGAATTCTGCTCCAGATGGAGCAAAGGCTCCGATCCTTGGGCATCGTGTGCCAGTACTGCAAGTTGGAGAAAAGGTGGCAATCCAGAGCGACAGGGCGACGTCCACCGTGGAGAATTTCTGTCTCTTCTAGGTCTGTTCTGCCGGGGCCGATGAGGGCCATGATGTATCTGAGATTGGGAAGGGCGAGCAGAGCCTCGAGTGCCTCGTAGTTGTCAGAGCTGAGGGTACAGATCGCTGACAGGTATATGATTTGGACCAGGTCGAGAATGGCATGTGACTTCGGGAAGGGTGGGTGGATCTCAGGACAGAAGTAGCCTCCATCGAAAGAGGATTCGGGCCGGAGTACAGCATGGGGTGGGGCGAAGGGGTCGACTTCTGGAACGATGAGAGCACTGGCGGGCAGAATCTGACTGAAGGCACCGCTCCAGAGAGCGCGATGACACATCGGTAACGGTCGAAAGGTCTGGTGAACCATCTTGCGGCTCTTTTGGTTGATCTGCAAGGGCAGTCGGAGATCTCGGTGTCTTTGTCTCATCATTTTCGTAAAGGTGCCCTCTGGTTCGAGACCGCCAACAACAAGCTTGCATGGAAAATCATGTCGATAATAGGTCCATGCGATCTCGCCGAGCTGTCTTGCCTCGATACCGGCGATGAGGTACTCGACTATGATGAGAAACACATCATAGGGAAGGACGAAGGATGGCGAATTTGACTGGAGGACCGGACGACGACGACGATGACGACGATAATTCTGATGGCGATGGTGGCGATGATGTGAGCAGCAAGCCTTGCTTAGATCTGTTGGCGCAAAGAAGCGAGAAATTTCAGATGACAGATGAAGGTATCTGAAGTTCCCTAAACAGGTCAGGCAGGCTTTCAGAAGGAGGGGGGACAAAGACGACGGACGAGAGTGGCAGGCAGATATGATAAACAATCGCTACCGATAACCACAAGTAAGGTGTCCGGGCTGCTAGAAGGAACGATCCGACGATATTCACTTCTAATGGAAATGCTCAACGCTTATCGATTAGATAAACACAGGGTGTTGGTCTGACAAAGAAGAGTTTTACGAGATGCGTTTTGTGCGATTTGGAGGAAGGAGCGTCTGGATCCCTCGCGCCTTCAACGCGAGAAGCTAATGTTGAGATTCATTTTCACCCAGATGGACATTCTGAAAGTCAGAAAATCCACGCCTGTACATATGGGGTCCATCCGATCCATGTCCATACCAAAACCAAAACCACCACCTCATTGCCCTATCCTTCCCCTGGGGATGCCCTCGTTGAGCCTGGAATCCTTAGTCTTCTCATCTTCAAGGTTAGTGGCACGACTTGGCCGCAACCCCATCGGTCTCCCCCATCTTCAAGGCGCCGTTTGCTGGATGGCCCTGCACTCATCGCAGTCGCAGTTCGGTCGCAGGTATCGAGCATTCATCTTCTTCTTGGCGGGATATAGCTCCATGAGCATGATGCCGGTGAAACTTGTTTCCGCGTACAGCTTCACACCCTTCTTTTTGAAAGGGGCCCACAAACCTCGAAGTTGGGGAACGTCGCGCATCCACTTGGCGAGTGAGTAAAACCTCTTCTCGTCAAGTGGTCTGATTCCATGGTTGACATTGCCGAAGCCTTGTTGAGGATCGATACCGCCAATTTCAACCGAGATCTGCTTCAGGTTGGGAAGGGCAAGAAGTGTGGCCACACGGATGGCGTTTGAAGGTTTGAAATATTCCCAGGCAGGAAGATTGATGCGTTGGATGGCTTCAAGCGCGATGTGTCCCGATGGAGTAGGCAGGAAGATTGCTTGATCGTACCCTTGGTCAAGGTAATCGTATTCGATGTCTCTCAAGTTGAGCGGGATGAAGTCGTCGATTTCAGGAAGAATCCAGGCGTTAATGAAGGGGTAAGGGTCCATCGGAATTCGGCGGAAAGTCTTGTGAACTAGGCCTCGTGTCTTGCGGTTGATCTGGGAAGCCAGACGAATGTCGAAAAATCGTTCTCTCGTGATTTCCTCCGGGCCAGTCGAGGCATTAGGAGATAGGGGAGGCGGAAATGGGTTGATTGCGATTTTGGTTGCGGACTCGTACATGTATGTGAGCGAGAACTTGTAAGGAGTTGCACGCGCTGCGGCTTCAGAGATGAGCATATCGATGATGCCGAGGAAGATCTCGTATGGAACGCCGCGTTTGCTCGACATCTGGGGTGCCATGGTTGCGATGTTTGGGGATGGTGTTTGACCCTCGATGAGGTTGGGAGGAAGAAAGAATGAACTCTTCAAAACTGTCGGGGAAAAATGGCTGGCTTTTTTTTTTTTTTTTTTTAATATATAACCCCCAATTATTAATGGGTTTAGGATGGCTGCAGCCCCAGTTTTAACAATTATTCCACCCAAGAACATGGCAGGGATGGAGCCGTTACCGGGAAGGTGCAAACCC
>JAKMXC010000192.1:0-89250 GCA_025328345.1 Colletotrichum sp. SAR11_59
CCCTGCTGCTCCCCCCCCTCCGTCCGTCCCTCGCTCCTTCCCTCCTGGCGCACTTTCCACTTTCCACTTTCCCACCCGACACTCGCACACTCACACCTTCCCGCCACGCGAGTGAGGGAGGTACGGAGGTACTTGGGTACTTCCTCGGTCCTGAGGTGAGGTGCGCCTTCTGTGTGTGCGACCTGAAAATAATACGGGGAAGGTGCAGGCCCTGAGGAGTGAGGAGTGAGGCCTGAGGGAGGTCCTTTTCTGCCTTGTGCCTGCCGCCTGAGGGTGTCGCCTGCCTTGTCAAGTACCCTGCATCCACCATCCACCATCCACCGTCCACACCTTCCACAACCTGGGAAGGGAAATCCCACAATCCCTCTCTCCTGCCCGTCCATATTAACCCAGCCGCCGTCCGCCTCCGTTCCGTCACGACGGCCTCTGCCCGTTCTCTCTTCCACTTCTCTCCTCCAAAATCATAGTGTCGACGCTTTCCCACCACCCATCACCAACTTCGATAATAGTGCCGGCACTGCCCATTCTCGGCTCTCATCGTCGTCGCTCATACACACACACATCTCCCACTGCCTCTTCCGTGATCCACGATCCAGCCTTCTCTCCGCCTAGCGCTGTCTCGCCTCGCCCTGTCCATCGGCAACCGATCTTGAAGAAACGAGAACAAAGAAATCGCGTCTTCTCCTGTGCTTCTCCTGGACCCTTCGATATCCGACGTCGCCCTCTCTCTTTGTCGCTTTCGTCCAGACCCTTCTCCCTCCCGCCGTCATCCCGAATTCCAGCGGTCCAGACTTCCCTGCCAGTCCAGACAGCCAGCCCACACACCCTGATTCTATTCTCAAGGGTCCCTGCTATAGACGCTTAAATAACTCGCGCCGCCGTCATCCCGGTTGTTCCCAAACACTTCAATCAACCAACTCATATACGCGAAATCAACGCATTACGCGCTGCTCTTGCACCTACCTGTACACAAACAAGCATAAAGGGGCCGCCATTCCATCCCATCTTGCATACCTATCCGCCCGCTTCGATTCCACCCAGAGCCGCACAGCATACACACAACTCCACTCTCAAAATGTCACCGGCACAAGATCAGTACTACTACGTTATTCCCAACGTCAGCGCCATGGACCCCAACGCTAGGGAAGTCGACCTCGCCTCCCAGAGCTGGATCCAAGCCACCATCATCGAGGACGATGACCTCATGTTCGGCGGCAAGTCGCTGAGCACTTGGTACGAGGAGGAGAGGAGACGTCTTAGCAACACCTCGTCAGATGAGGAGGAGCACCGCGGTCGCCAGAGGGTACGTCATGAGCAGCCTCAGTCTCTGTCTCAACCGAAGCAGCACGTGGCTAACATTCCCAAGGTCCGCAAGCACCACTCCTCCCACAAGCACCACCACCATCACCACCACCAGTCGGCCCAGCACACCGGCTCCTCCGACAAGAAGCACTGAGCGCACCTTTCCCGATTACCATCTCCTTCGGTATAGACAGCCTCAACCACGATACCCCTCGCGAGCGCTCGAATTCACTCAGCATACCCTTTTCACGTCGACATTTCACCACACCTGCACCATTCCGCAAACCGTGGATCGACTTTCTCTTCCCTTAACCAATACCCGTCTTCACCTGTGTGGCATTGGGTACACCGGCGTTTGTTTTTTGTCAGCGTTGCATCTCTCGGTCGGATTCACTAGAACGGCTATGTCATAAAGAGGAACATGGACCAGCATGGGGACCACCGGCGCCAATCCGAGGAATATGCATCATCCCTCCGGCAGCACCTTTCGTTTAATTGTTATTGCATCCATCGCAACGGCCTGCGATAGCGTTCATGATTCGCGCATCTAGAAGGTTTATGGGTCATCACATCACCAGCACCAGGCATCTTCTCCCGGCTATTACGTCGCGCGAGTTTGGCTTGTTTTGCATCGAGTGGCATTCGCCACATCGAACAACCCGGGGTTGAAATTTAGCAGCGGAGGTTTTTCGCACGACTCGTTCCGATTCTGGAACAGCGTGGCTACAGGTTAGCAGGATGAGATTGTTGCGAGGCAACGCATGTATCAGTGGAGCTCAGCGTCTGTTTCGAGTAGCGGTGAGAATCGCCCTCTCCACAGCGACATGGGCCTCCGAGATTGAATACAAAGAAGTTCAAGTAACTCTTGAGCACCTTATCGTTGACGTGATTATGCAAACTTGGATAAAATTTGGGTCTCTGTTTTTTGATATTGGACCGCGATGCAGCGCCAACACAACTCGCAGCAGGACAGCACAGCACAGCACACACCGCCGCCCAAAGACATGTCTTGGAGCGCATCGCAAATCTTCAAGTAAAATCAAGACACATCAAGACAATCTACCAGACCGACATTCCCTCCCACGCATCTACCCGTCTACTAATTCGCTAGTCTGGCCCTGCCCAACAGTTGAGTCACCCACCCCCCTTCTGCCGAGCAGAAATCCAACAGATCGGGCTCCGTTGAAGGTTGCCATCGATCCTGACATTCCGCGCTGTCTGATTGGAAACCGAACTCTCGTTAGGGCTGCAGCTGTCTGGCCGGCTGGCTCGCTTTCTGTGATTGCACCACACCTTTCCCGCTTTCTCCCTGATTCCTGCTGCAACTACCACCTACCATGGTTGTCGACGGGTCTGGAGAAGAGGGAACGGAAGGCAAGGGAAGCGTTGCATGCGCTTGCCGCTGCTGCTGCTGCCAACTGCATGCATGCGTTAGCGCGTTCGCCCGACCGGCGGGTTCTGCCGGGACGTGGAGGTGGAGCTGGGTTGGAGTCGTTGCCGGGTCCTCCCTACGAATGGAGCCCTTTGTCCGGCATCGGATGGTGCACACTTGACGGCGGCCTGGACGGTCGTGGGTGGGTGATGCCGATGCAGTGCCGAGATTGACGGTCTTGAATGCGGATGAAGGTGACCGGGGTTTACCGAGGGAGTTTGACTGCATCGTGATCGTGGTCATAGAAAAAGGCGACTGTCGAGATGGCGAGAGGAGGAAAGGTGGTTTACTGGTCTGACTCCTGTTGTGCGCTGCCGTTTCGGCCGTAGATGTTCGGTATTCAGGCTTGGGTACGAGAGTGAATGCGTACTGGGAACACTCGAGAGCCTCGGATTGCATCCAATCGTGCTATGTGAAGATGGCATTGATGAATAAATGAATGAATAATATCGCAATTTACGACTTGCGGGGGTTCAAGAAAGGGTTGACGAGGTGTGCTGGTATTCGGCGTGGACGTGAATCCTTCGTATACTCAGTCGGGCAACAATTATTGACGAAAAGCAAGCATATAAGCAATATATTCATCTATTCCGGAGCCAGAAGCAGTCAGCTCTGTGCTGGACAACCAACAGCCCGGCTGACGCCTCAAGTCTTTCCCTGAATAGGTAATTCGGTGTATCGTACATTTGGCAGAGCTGCACAGCCCGCTCGGCTTTTCCCATCACAGGAAATTGAGAAGGTGGTACTGCTGCGCACGTCGTCATTTCTTCAGGCGAAGCTGATGGGATTCTCATAATGTCAGGCAGTGTTGCTGGGAAGAGAGTCTCTACAAACAAGGCAGATTATCGACACAGATGAAGGCTGTCTGGTGGTGCATTTCTGATGGCTATAAAGATCTCGGGTCTTCAGCGACTTCGGTAACAAGTCTGGATATCGTTTGACAGCAACATAATACGATTGAACCTCATACTTGAACTACCAACCGACACACCACGTGCCTTTGTCCCGCGATGAAGATTCAGAGCTTCTCAACAGCACTGCTGCTGCTCCACGGAGCTCGCATAGATGCAGCATCCAGCGGCCAAAAGGAAATCGAATGGGGTGACTGTACCGAACTCAACAGCACCGAGCCCATTCAGTGCGCGAACTTGACGGTGCCCCTCGACTACACCTTGCCCAACTCAAGCAAGACACTGGACTTACAACTTCTCCGCATCCCTGCCACTCGGCAGCCCTCAAAGGGCAGCATCTTGTTCAACTTTGGCGGTCCTAGTGTAGCTGGACGACCTACCATGGCTAGAGCTGGAGGGGTTTTCAGGAAGTAAGTGAACGTTTGGGACAGTCCCGCGATGACATTGTTGCTAACCCCACGTTGCTAGTGCTACCAGCGAGTATCATGACCTCGTCACGTTTGACCCACGGTGAGCTTTCCTTGACAAAACAGCCGACATTGGCATATCTTACTGACTTACCACCAGTGGAACTGGAAACACGATCCCATTTAGCTGTTTCGAGGGCCAAGATGAGTTAAAAGCCCACCTCCTCCGCAGCCCTAAAGCATGGGCCATCATGACTTGGCCGAACTTCTGGTCCAACTCCTCAGAAGTGACTCCAGGTAGGCTCTGGGCCTCCACGAAGCTCCTTGTCGACAAGTGCTATGAGAAGAACAAGGAGATTGGCGGCGTGTATGGCACCGCGTTTGTGGCCAGGGACATGATGCAGATTGTGGATGCTCTGGGCGAAGATGGCCTGTTGAGATACTGGGGTATGGTTTCGTCCCTGCTGAGCAGAGCATCAATTGCTAAAACACACCTCATAGGTGGCTCGTATGGGACTCTCCTGGGCCAGACGGCGGCTGCCATGTTCCCCGACAGAATCGACAGGATGGTCCTAGACGGAAATCTCAACGGCCATGAATATTACAACGCCTGGTATGTATCTCTCGTCTCTCTCAGAAAGTACCCCGTTTACTCATGCAAGCAGGGACGACGAGCAGTGGGCGAGCTCCGACAAAGCCTTCAGCGCCGTCTTCCAATCATGCGTCGCAAGCCCGTCCACTTGCCCCTTGGCCCACCGAAACCAGACCGCCCAAGAGCTCGAAGACGCAACTTATGCCCTCATCAACGACCTCAACTCCCGCCCCGTTCCTTTCAACGGGACTCTGATCGACTACAACGTCGTCAAGGGGGGCGTCATGTCCGCTTTGTATAGCCCGTCCTATTGGCCCGTTCTCACAACTGGTCTGGACGCGCTGATGTCCGGAAACTACACCTCCTTCACAAAGACGTGGGCTAAGTTAACGTCGTCATATGAAGGCATCGGCGCAAGCTCCGATTCGCAGCTAGAAATCAGATGTGGCGACAAGATTGCACGGGTAGACACGCTGGACGAGTTTCTTCCCATAATGGACAGACTGGTACACAGCAGCAAGATCTTTGGCGATGTCCAGGTTATCTTGGAGATGACCTGCGCTCAGTGGAGGCTTAATGCGAAGGAGCGATATGCCGGGGACTTTGCCGTGAAGACGAGGCACCCGGTGATGTTCATTGGTAACACGGCTGATGCGTTTACGCCGCTTGTTTCGGCGAAGAACATGAGCGATGCCTTCGAGGGAAGCAGGGTGCTGCATGTTGACGGATATGGAGTAAGTTCTTCTCAAGTAAGCTACGAGACAACTACTAACGCTTTCGGTAGCACGGTTCTGTTGGGATATCGAGGTGTGCGGCGCTGGCTACGGCTGATTACTATGTGAATGGGACGTTGCCCAAGGAGGATGCGTTTTGTGAGCTGGATATCCCCATCCTGTAGAAGGCGGCTGCCTATGGAAACTAGGCCGAACGATAATTTTTGTTACAACTTTATCTTGTCAGAATTTCTCTCAACTCTCTAACATTGACTTTTACTGCTGCATACAACATATCACATGATCCATCTAAACAGTCTTTGGCCCACAAGTCTGTGTCCTACTGCTCTCTAGATTCATTTAAGTCTTGGTTCACGACTTACCTGGCTTAGACAGCGGCAACGGAGGCATTGACGAACAGCTTCTCCCGCTTCATGAATAGGCTGGTGGCTTGGATGACGGCGACAATGGTGCCATCCAGGGAGTAGAGGAAGATGGAAGATAGGATTGCAATGGAAGTCACTGCCCATTTCCATCCGCTTATATCTCGAGGCAGAGTCTCGGGTTCTGAGTGCTCTTGCTTTTGGGTGGTTGGGGTGTGGGTTTCATCAGGAGGCGCTGTTGTTTCGCAGCTCGTATAGTCTGCCATGGTGAGCTAAATAACGGACGATATGGAGGAGATAAGATTTCGGGAAAGGATTTCAGCACCAATTTCGAATATTGAAGATACTCTTGAGAATCTCTGTCGTACGGAGTAGTGGTAGTAGGGTTCAGTGGGATAGAAATAGTGGTCTAAAGAACCACGACTGAAAACCACTAAGTGCGGTCAGCTCTGAGATGGGATTGATAAGCGATGATATTCGACCACTGCTCAGCGTCGCGAGCATACATGCAAGGCAGATCTTTCCCCATTAGGAAACAAAATTCCGAAAGATCACGAATTCCCCTTTCGGCAAGCAATATTCCGTCCAAAGAAATCCTCGCGTCCCAACCCTGAACTCCCTCTCTGAACATAGGTTCTTACTAGCTCAAGTATGGTTCCAAAGTGACTGATAGTCTCGTCAGGGTAGACTATGTTCGCTCTTGCCTGCCTGCAAGGCTCAGGCAGGGTGTCCATCATGCAGTGACTTTTGGCACCGATTGCAGTCAATACCGTGCTAGCCCTCTGTACCAGGTCCATAAAGACCATTCGTCTCAAGCTGGCGTCGTTGAAAGAGACTTGGTATCCCCCAAAGCTGAGCTCAATGTCACCATCCAGATCCTTGGTGGCAACGCAATCAAAACAGGGGTGCGTCTCCTGGAGCACAGTCATCATGAGGAGAAGATCAGTGCATGTGACTTGGCAAATTTTGCAGTCGAAAGTCTCTTGACAAGAACTAATGACCTCTCTTGTCACTTTCAGAACCAGGTCTGCTCGCTCCTGTTGTATTGCGGCTGCGATCTTTGCTGGAAACGGAAGTAAATCCAGCCGATGCGAACACGCCGCTGGAGGGCCATGATCGCCCAATGCCGCGGAAGAAAACTCGCTCTGAAGTCCAGGAGGCAGATCGCAATTATCAGGTAGAGGTAACTCGGTCACATTCTGCGGAAGGTTTTGCAGGGAACCGCCTGCCAAAAGTTGCGTAGAAGGAAATCCAGGAAGGCTGGCGTCAAAAATCTGGCTTTGAAGAAGTTCAAAGTCAGTTCACGAATCACTCGGTATCGAGTGAGTTACTCACATGGCTGCCGAAATCCATGCCGTCCCAGTTGAAGTTTTGTACGAGATTGCCCGTCCCGTTGGCGCAGTCTGCCAGTGTAGTTACCGGCTGACAAATCATACTCCTCGTTGATGTTTGCAAATCTAGGGCCCCATTGGATTCTTCCGGTGTGCTTGGAATTGGAGTCTGCGATGTCGGTGTGTGTCGAAGGGCCCTTCTGTCTGTCGACGGCTGATTGCCGTCCTTCCCATGAGGGGACTTCATGAGCGCTGGCTGCAGCTGTTTATCCCGAGAAGTGTACTTGCACGCCAAGCCACGGGCAACACATCTTTCACAGTCTTGCCTTCCACCGCATTTGACTTTGGCTGAACGACAAGCCTCGCATGATGAGGCGTCGAGCAGGCACTCCGCCTGAGGGCCCTGCTGCCGAGCTCCGCCAGTCCAATATAAATCTGTCGGTAATTTCTCGATGTCGAGGGGCGCGCTCTGTTCGATTTGGTGCCATGTTAAATGTTACTGAAAGGCTTAACACTGCCTACCGTTTTGGTGCCGCTGCATGACTACTTTGACGGCAACTGGTATTTCCGGCTCGGACAACGCCATGCCAGCAGCCCTTAAATGAGCAAGGATTGAAACCATCACGTGCTCCAACCTCTGAATTACTCAGCATTTGGGATTGAAGCCTGTGACTTGGATGACCCTTTGTGAACATTGCGATAAAGAACGTTCGGGGATAAATATGTTGCTGAGTCTTACTAGTGAATCTCACAAGAATATGAGACATATAAAGGCAGTACTTTGGTCTCAATAGCAAAACTCAACCCAGTACAGCTTCTCGAGCACTTCCGAGTAAATCGACGGAAAGCTTTTAGACTGATGTACATGTGTCTTCTGCGTCTTTGTTTTTGTCGTTTCTTCGAATCTCAGAATACAGACATTCAAAATTTACACGCGCCGATGTTTTTGATGACCCCTGATAGAATATGGTCGTGGAATTCAAGAGAGCCAAACCTAGCGAGGCTGTCTATTAGTTTCTTGTGGCTGTTTGTGGTAGATCATCACATGGGATTTTCAATTAGTCGCAAACAGTGGAGGGAGAAATGACGCTCGAAAACGACATCTAGATAGCCTGTGAGGCAACGGTTGTGAGTGCTTTGTGTACCAGCCTTCAGCGAGTAGCCAAGTTGGTCTTCCAGTGGCAAATAGTCCTTCTTGTCTTTATGTTGTCTGTCTCTAGCCTTAGGGACCAGTTACAGCCCAGACTTTCGGAAATAATGGAGCCGATTTTTATGTTCCTCAAGAACCGGGGTCGGGGAGATGCGAAGCGGTCCACCGATGGGAACGCGATGGTATCAGGTCCGTCTCACTTTTCGTCTATTCTGAGGGAAAGGTGCAAGCAGCTGACTGGCGGCAGGGAGTCGTCTGAGAGGTGAGCTCTCGTGGATGATGAGTTTGGAGCACAGTTTTCACAAGCTTTGGTCTCGTTTGAATCCTATACCAATTGGTCGTAGGCAGCGCAGGAAGCTGAAGAAGTCGTACAAAGAAACGATTCTGCAAATATCAATGCTTCTAGCCGCTAAGCGTCGCACATTTTAATACAGAGATACGTGGGCAGTCAAGAGACGATGGTAAAGTTGACAGAAAGTGTGCACTTTCAGTCTGTCACATACGGGCCTTATTTTGCTTTCGAGAGTACAGAGTTAGCGCATCATTAGAACGTGCAGCATCACTTTTGGCCTCTCCAACTCAACCACGCAATATGACAGCGATAGCCAAAGTTGTGGGCAAGTTTTCTCTCATTTCCTCAATTCTACATTGTAGGGTAAATGCCAGAAAGCCACCCAATTTGACCCATATCCTCCACCCGGGAGACAGAGTCGTCTTCATAACAACATGATTATTCATATGTCATGGCGCCAGGCTCAGTCCTCTGCTTTACCCGAAAAGCTATTCGGCGAAACTTCTTACTTCAACTAGCGATCAAGCCTAGTTGAATCCCAAAGCCTGGTTGAAAAGGGTTGCCGTTGAGGCATCCTTGGTGCCAGCGGAAGCAACCTGGGCCTTGGCAGCCTGGCACGCGTCCTTAGCGGCCTGGTTCGCTTCACAGACGTTGGTGAGCTGGTCGCAAATTCGGTTGGTAATGATGCCAGGGTTCAGCGCATCCTGCTGGCCCTTCGCAACAAGAGGATCGGTGGGCAAGAAAGTGCCTTCGGTGGCCTTGCGTCCGGGACGGCCCGTTTGGAAGTCCATAGTGGGAGTGCATTTCCCAAAGTCAGCTCCGCCGGTAGCCTGGCGCTTGATTGTCGCGGCAGAGGCGCTGAGAGCGCTGAAGAAGACAACGAGTGCGATCTTGGTTTGCATCTTGACGTGAAAGAACGGATGACAGAATGTAAATAGGTCGGACGACGAAAGAGTGCGTTGTGTGAGACAGCGACAGGATAAAAAGACAGTGGGTATTAGAGTCAGAAACACAGTTCACAGAACTTGGACGGAATATTTTGAGTTCAACTCAACAATGAAAGACTTTGGGATGAATTGAATCGTACATCATGCCGAGTTGCGGCGACTCGACCGCCTTTTGTACGCGAGCTGCGCGAGTCCGAAAAGATCGGTGAGCTCAGACTGCTCTGAGTCGCAAGGACGATCATCGCAACCCTTCGGCACTTCGGGCGAAAGAGAGTTCAGACGGCAGTGTTTGAGGTTGGACCTTGAAGATTCAGGCGTGCGAAGCAAAAGGTGGCCGCTTAACGCAATGATTGGACCATAAGATCTGCGTTGCGTGGTGGAGATCGGGGCTTCCTTGCGGTAATCAGACGGCATGACATGAGATGAAGCATTTTGGGGGAAGCTGAGGCGCGGAATGACAGCAACTTCGAAACCGAGAAGGCGACTCCATTACCAAACCGAGTGGCTGAAAAGAATCGCAGACTTACTCGAGTGGCCTTCGAAGTTCCTTATAGTTGCCCAAATTGACTGATAAAGGCTCTTTCGGCCACTGGACACGGCTGGTTTCTGCGATCACCGTCGTCGTTGCAAAATAATGCCACAGACTTTTACACCGTCGACCAAAAAGTCACCTTGCAGATCAGACCGACCAGTTTCGGAGTAACCAAGCTTCTGTCAAACTATGGCCTCTCAGCTGACGGCTACTGTTCCCGTGAAGCTGTGCTTGAGCGGGTTTCTTCGCATCGTACCCAGTGCCGAATGCCGGACCACAGCCCCGGATGATCGTCCGCCACGGGGCCGAAACCACCCAAGTTTGGGGTCGGCAAGCGAGGCCCAACACTCGGTTCTCCTAGACAGCACAATCAGCCGTAGAACAGAGGATGCGTCGCCAATTATTTGACGGGCAAATCAAATGAAAATGGCTGGAAAAACAATGCGACCAAAGTACTGCATGCACGCATGTTGCATACTGCTTGCGCTGAGTCGAAGGATGGTTTTGATACGGCCCTCTTTGCAACTCGAGTGCTTGGATTCAGGACCCGTACCGAAAGCCCCATCGCCATGCCGTTGCAACGGATGGCGGAGTAAGAAGTCTTTTCAGCTTTCGTCAGACACATGTAACGTCTCAAGCCCTTCCCAATCGTTCCATCAACACCTTGTGAGTGACTTTGTGAACCGCTCGAGTCAATTCAAACCGCTCAATTGAGAAATAATCGGCCTAAGGCGTTGGCCGCTCATTGTCGGATTTTTCTCTTTCGCAATCCGCCGTCTTGTCAACCAGCCCCTTTTCATGAGGAATACATTCGGTCATGACCTGACTTGGCCTGACTCTCAACGTCACCATCACCGGCGACTGTCTCTAGGGGATCCGCAATTGCTAGATTGCCAGAGAGACTGCCCAAAACCACGAGAAACCAACTGAATCATCATACAAACTTCTCACCTAATATCATTTATTAATCTCGAATCTCACCTCTGAGTCTCTTGAACTTACGGATGTGCCCTTCCGACGCTTGCTTGCAGACGGATAATCAAATACGGGTGCGCCTTGGTGGAACGTGGTGATTTGTTCCGCCACTAATCATCTCACTTCTCTCCAGAAACATTGAAGTAGAGTCTCGTATACCTTAGCCGATAGTTTCCACTTTGCAACTCTTCTGCTTGCAAAAAGTCTTGCCAAGTCTATCTCGACTGTTTGCGTGCCTCAAGTTAACGAACTCAATCAATTGACGGACGGGTGACTAATGATGACCAGCCCGTATCCCTTTGGGGCGGGCTGTTAAGGGGTAGGGCGCGTGCGAGGCGCTGTGGTTGTGAATCTCTGTCGCGTTTGCCCCATGAACTTTGAAAAGCGGCTGCAGCTCATCTCGTGTGCGTTTACACGACGCAATTGGCTCATTCCGCTGCGATGAGGGTCTTGAAAAGGAGCATGCTCCAGACCATTTGAGGTTTTGATTAAGGTGCAGCAAGTGTAACCGAGGTGGGGTGCACTGTAAAAGTCCGACGGGCAGACTAACGCGAAGCGGGAGCCATAGTCAATATATTGCTGTGATTTCGGAAAGTGGTGGTCAGGGTTATGCTTGATTGAAAGCACAGATTAAGAAGATTAACATATCCGCGGTTTCCGTGGGCATCAGTTTGAACTTAGAAGTCAATCGTTATTATTCCGAGGCTCAGACCACCGTCTCCCACCGCCTCCCACCGGTGACCTTAAGACAAGTTGATAATGGTCGCAGGACTCTCAGCAGTACATGACTCTTGCGCTGCTCGTTTGACGACGTCAGTGATGTCCAGGCCGCTAGGACCGCTTCAGCGGGAGATGAAATTCCACACCGGCAGCCGCAGCCGGCGCGGCGTCAAAACATGGGAAATCTGACAGGTGTCACTCTTCCAGAAGCTTGATATCCGCGTCTCATCCGAGTCCTCCGGCGGGCGGCCGTTCTGCCAGCCCTACAGACGCAAATCGAAAGACTTTGACCAACCAGCGTGAATTCAAAGGCAATGCTCCGACGACAAATCGAGACGCAGCGCACCAAATAGGCAGACGCTGACAATGAATCTGTGGTAGCGAGCCAGCGCCGCCATGACCACGGACTACTCCCGGCCTGCCGTGGCGAATCGCCCAACGGTGATATGGACGGACCCGATGCCAAGAGTCTGGAAGCTCTCGATTTCGTCCAAATTGAGGCGTGGAGCTGCCAAGTCGACCTCCCATGACCGGATTATGTAACGTCATGAGATACCATTCAGTAGCTCCCCCCGTTGGTCCTGCAGTGCGCTGACCAGTCAGGGATTCAAGAAATTACCAGGTTTCTGGGTGGCAGTCCCGCAATTTTATCGCCGTGTTTTACCATCGCTCGCTTTCACCTGCTTTGAAACAACTTCTCTCCTTGTCTTTTCGTCCCTTCTCTCTGCCCATCTCACGTCTGGCCTGAAGACCGAGTGCTCCGTGAGTTGGTGTCGGATGATCGACCCGAAAGCATACAACCTTCTTTGCTTCCGTGTTTCTTAAGATCGCACCTCTAAGAGTTCATGTTTGGATGGATTCGAATGATGAAATATCAATGCAACGTGAACTTCACCCTCCCCATAAACAATGCCTCACCAATGGACGGCAGATGGATGAGCCTCTTCTGGCCCCCTTCACGCGGCATAGGTGCCCTTCCCCGGATTTTCCAAGCCTTCTTGTTCGACGCCAGAACCTGCTTGTCACGCAAAAATTGTCCGCTCAGCCTTGGCGTCATTTATGTCCGGCCACAACGTTCAGGATAGGAAGGCATCCCATCACGCCCCTCTTTGCGCCGTAGGATCTCTTCCCCACCTCGGGCAGCCAACGCCACCCTTACAGCGGTCCTTAATCTACCATCGTCCCATCAGTCTCCGCAGGCTTATTCTCCCGCCAATGAGTTGTGCCGCGACACGAACAATTCTTGCTGCATATGGAGGTTTGGGGAAACAGAAGGCGGCAGAAGCAACAAAGCAGCAACGTTGAAGTCTTGGCCAATACTGCCAATACGGTAGATACCTAGGCTAGTGTGATGTGCTCGGTTAGCTCGTGGAGCGGATGGCTCCTTTTGGGCCCAGATGAATACGATGAACGAAAATGACGAGAAAAGGGTTGGCGTCTGTACATATCTCTCCCAAGTCGCACCCCGTCTAGACCTTCCGTTCCATATTCTCTCAATTCAACTTCGTTCGGTCCCTAGCACCAACCCCGTTGTACTGTCATTCGTTCCTGAACATCTTCACTTCTTTTCTGTAAATCTTTTTGTTGTTCACCACTTTCACCATGCGTTTCACTACCACCTCCGCCGCCGCGGCTGTCCTGTTTGCGGCTTCCGCCCAGGCTAAGGGCGTCACCAGCGAGACCTCCGACCTTGACGGTTCCGTGTGGCAGGCCATCACTCCCGTTAACGCTCGCAACCCCCTCGAGATGGCCCGCAACCGCCCTACCAAGAGACAGTCCGGCTGGAGCCCCCCCTCTGATATCGCCGCGCCCCTGAAGGAGGTCTGGGACCACTGCAAGAGCACCTACTCCAACTTCTTCGGCTTCAAGAACTACGGATGGGACCAGGTCATCGCCACCAAGGGCACCATCAACGTCTGTGTCCGTTGGGAGTCCACTGCCTCCGTCACCGAGGCCCAGCGCAAGTCCGTTGCCTCCGCCCTGAACACCGCTCACCAGGGCTGGTACAAGTGGCTCTACGGCTACGACAACTTCCCTTACTCCGACATCAAGGTCAACGTTGTCGGCTGGGCTGTCAAGGACAAGAGCCTGCTCCAGGGTTCCACCGATGGCATCGAGGTCTACACCGACACTGATGCCGATGGCATTCCCCAGTGCGCCGAGTCTTGCGGCCGCTTCTTCAACCAGGACGGTGACTACAGCAAGTGCGCTGCCGGTGCTGACCGTCACTACGACCAGTCTCTTTGGCTCACCGACGGCATGTCTGGTGGTGCTGGTGGTGATTGGGGTCAGCGTATCGGCCGTGAGTACTTCATGGGTGCTCTTACTGGCAACGCCCACATTCTCATGCACGAGGTTGGCCACACCTACGGCCTGGATGACTTCTACGACTGGACCCCTACTGGTGTCACCAGCTTCATCATGAACGCTGGCTCCGCTGCCGAGATCACCGACTTCGACGGCTGGATGCTCCGCAACTGGTGGTACGAGCTCTCCCGTGAGCGTGGCTGGCAATCCGGCACCACCTCCGGCTCCGGCAACGGCTCCGCCACCACTGCCGCTCCCGTCGCTTCCGCCACCCCCACCAAGAAGGCCATCGTCGTCGAGTCTGCTGCCGCCCAGCCTACTGAGGCTGCCAGCTCCGACTCCTCCGCTGCTGCTGCCGGTCCCTGGGGCCAGTGCGGTGGCTCTGGCTGGACTGGTCCTACCGCTTGCGGCTCTGGATTCAAGTGCACCAAGAACAGCGACTGGTACTCCCAGTGCACCATTGCTTAAACGCCTGAACAACAACAATACCCACCTTCGGGCACGAGCGTTGACTCAGAAGAGGCAGTCTGCTGTACATATCGACGCCTCTCTCTGACCATTGCTTTGTTGCCTAGACATATCGCCTTTAGCGAGGACAACTTCCTGTCTATAACCATTTGACCCAAGTGGTCCTTCTTTCTTCCGTATATAATACCATCACTCTTTGAAGAGTTCAAAAATCATGTTCCGAGTAAGCGTGACTTCGTGTGCATATGTGTTGAGCGACTGAGTTGTCCACGGGCAAGGAAAACCCCTTTGCATGCTGCCATCCATGAATAGCTGTGTCCCAGACAAGTCTTTGACAGATGGATAGTGACCGGAGATCAAGAAAGGTACATGTAATGATGCTTGGTGTTCTGTGCCACGTCTGAGTTCAAAGCTGCTCAGTGTCAACTGCCGGTTCGTTGACGAGGAGAGGATGTACGGAGAACAGGTTCGCAGAATGGCCTATTTATGTGCCATCTTTCAGGCACCTTGATGGACATGGCTCCTCACGTGAGTTGTGTTTCCCTGCAAGACGATGAGACGGCAATTACGGTCTGTAAGTCAACCCAGGGGGTCTGCGGCAGACAAAGGAGTACTCGCCCAGAGGCCATATGCATAATTTCATGCGTCAGCATGTCAGATGTAGTCGCTTGAATAGGGGAGAGAGACCAGAAAGGATATCGGATTCCAGCTAGCTAGTCAGTAGTGGTGCACTACTTCTGCAAATACTGAGATTTTAAGCGTGATGTCATGCCCGTTTTGTGACATCTTGACTTCGGAAGTCAATGATAGAGGGGGAAGAGGCCAGGTGCTTTCGGAAAGAGCAGTGCTGTCGGCTTGTTGTCGTTGAGCAGTCTTAAATCGAAAAGTCCCGTCTTTCAATGCACATGCACCAAAAGTAAACAAATGTTTTACGAAGAGGAGCAGGTAGATCGCTGGTATTGGCATACACTGTTTATTGTATCTACGACGTCAAGAAACGAGAGCCTCACTTCAGAGCCTCATGCTATACGGAACACTTGCAGCAAGCAAGGTGCACTAAACTTCCGCTGAAGGTGCATAAGCTAAGCTGGGTTGAGGTTAGGACATGCAGCAAGATTTTCATCAATGATCTCGAACCCAATTATGTTGCAAGCTGTCTGCCTCAGGGGATAGCCGTCGAAAGGTCTAGGGGACCGGCGACCGTCGTAATCCGACATTGGGAATTTAGGAATGCTGCGATTCCCAGGTTCCTACCGCTGTTCCTGGACCGGACGGCCGACCCCAATTTCGCCTCAGCCAACGCCGTGGGGGAACCAACCAACCGCTGCAAATCGCAGGCTCGAAAAACCCTGACAGAATCAATAGAGGAACTGAAAAACGGCGCATTCCAGGCTCTTTTGCCATTCTCATTACGCACTGGAAACTACCAAACCGAGGTTTGGCCTTTGAGCTTGAACTTTCAGCTATGCCTCTGCGGCCGGCGCCGACGTCCGCAGGACACCGGCGGTAGTGTTCCTGTTGGTTGAAATTTTCACCACTGTTTTCTTCCCGCTGAAGAGGGTGCCACCGGCGGTCAGGGCGCCAATGAGCGCTGCTGAAGCCACCACGCCATGCTAAGGATCCCGGCGTGACTCACGGACGACCGGCGGAGATGTTGGCCGGCGGGGCAAGCAAGGGCGTGGAGGACGAGCTTATGTCCAGGGACACAAAAGGCCGTTGGACTTCTTAAAGAAGCCCGCCTACCGATCGCGCAAGACGGCCTCGAATCACGTCTTGGATCGTCACACCACGATTTCCCTCTCGGTATAAGACCCTCGGAGGGCCCTTTCGGGGGTCTCTCACCAGCATGTTTTCAGAGACTCGGAAGTGAGAAGTAGGTATATTGGTCAGCTCGCTGACAAAAGCCGGGTATTATTATCTACCACTGTGTGGTTCTTTCTCTTATTTCTGACGCAGCAGCGCCTCATCAACATCGTACACATCTTTCATCTTTCATCTTTTTTCTTTAACTCATTTTTTCACTCATTGACGACGGCCAGCAACGATGCCGCGCCTCACACCACCGGCCCATTCCGGCTCGCACCTTAGACCAGGTTGGTCGTCTGGTGGGTGATGACAAGACCGGCGACGGCGGCGGAAGTCAAGGTCGACATGACACCGGAGATCAGGGCAGAGATGGCCATGGCACTGACATCACCACCACGGCTGGGAGCAAGCTGGCCCAGGATACCGATCTGGATACCCAGGGAGCCAATGTTACCGAAACCGCAGAGGGCGTAGGTGGCAATGAGCTGAGAGCGGGGAGAAAGGTCGTTGTAGGGGGCCTCCTTCATGGCGGAGAAAGCAACGTACTCGTTCTGTAACAAGAGAGATCAGTACCTGAAAAAGTGAAGACGTCAGTCTTGGGGATTTCACTTACAGCGATGACCTTCATGGCGATCAGGCGGGCGACCTTGAGAAGGTCGCCGTTGCGAGGAACACCCAAGAGGAAGGCAACGGGGTAGAAGATGTAGCCGGTGATGAGGTTGAGGGTAAGAGGGTCGTTGATGTTGATGTAACGTCCCCACCAGCTCAGCAGACCGTCGACGAGACCAATGAAGGCCAGAATGCAGAGAATCGAGGCAACAATGGTACCGGCGATCTTGATACCGAGCCAGGCACCGTTGGCAAAGGCGTGGATGGCGTTCTTGGCCTCGTGCTCGTCGTCATCGGGGATCACGACCTTTCCGGCGGTCAAGGTCTCCTCGTTCTCGGGGTAGCGAAGCTTGGAGATGGCGATGGAGGCGGGGATGGACATGACACAGGACGACACCATGGCCTGGGCGTTAAGACCCAGGTTGATGTAAGCGACGAGGGTGGAACCAGAGATGGTAGCGAAACCGCAAGTCATGATCTGGTGAATCTCGGCCTTGGTCATGTGGGGGACGAAAGGACGGACCAACATGGCAGACTCGCCTTGGCCGATGAAGGGAGTGGCAGCAGCGACGACGGCCTCGGCACCGGACACGTGCAGAGCCCAGAAGACGAAGGTAGCGAACTTGCCGATGAACCACTGCAGGAAGCCAATGTAGTAGAGGACCTGGACAATGGCGACGAAGAAGATAATGGGGGGAATGACACCGCTGATGAACCAGTGGAGGTCAATGACGCTGTCGGCAGTCAGGAAAGCAGTTCCCTGGTTGGCGAAGCCGAGCAAGTCGCCGGCACGGTCCGCGATGAACTTGAAGATGTCGTAGCCAACGCCGGTGCGGAGCACGAAGAGCGCAATGATGTACTGCGACAGCATGCCGCCAATAACCGGGCGCCAGTTGACGCGCTTGCGGTTGGCGGAGGTGGCCCAGAAGCAGAACAGGATGACGATCAGACCGAAGATGGAAACGGCGCGGTTCTCGCGCGTGTTATCGGCAGACTCCTCGGAGACGAAAGAGCCGACAAGAATGACGGCAATGGTCAAAGCGGCGCCGGCAATGGTGCGGAACTTCTCGGGGATGACGCTGTGGACGAGGCCGGCCGAATGTTGCCAGACGAACTTGATGGGGCGCGAGACGTAGGAGCTGGGGACGTAGAAGAAGACCAGACGGAGCATGATAGCGAGCCAGACGAGGAAAGGCACAACCCAGTTCTTGTCGTTGCGGTGCAGGACGAGCGAGGCAATCCACCAGCCGGTGAACAGGCAGAAGATGAACAGGTGGGCAATCCACTTGTTCTTCTTGTAGAAAGTGCGAACTCTGGAAGGCTTCTGAGCACCCTCCTGCTCGGAGGGCGTCATGACACCACCCTTCTCGCCATCGTAGTCGGGAGGGCCGCTCAGCTTGTCCGGGTTGCCCTTCTCGATGTCGTGCGGCTCGCTGTGGTCGTGAAGATGGCTCTGGTGGGGAACGGTCGACTCGCCGGTGCGGGCGTAGACGACGTTGTCGGCGTGGCCCTTGGCATCAACGCGGTCGGAGTGGTGAAGGTGGTGATGCTGGTGCTGGTTGGAGATTTCCAGCGCCGGGTCCGAGTTGCGACGGGTTGGGGTGACGGCCGGGCTGTTGCTGTCGGAGGCGGTCTTGTTGACCTCGGTGACCTGGGAAGCCATGGCTGCGGAATAGGGTTTCGGGTCGCACCGGTGGCTTTGAGAAGAGACTGGACGGAGGGGGAGGGACTTGACGGCAAGCGTTTGCGCTTGGCTTGGCCTACTCGGAAAAAAATCAAGAGAAATTTTTCAACGAGTATCGGTAGTGGCAGAGGGTGGTGGACCACGGGCTAGCACAGTTGAGGGCTTGCCTGGGTATTGTTGAAAAGAAACGACCACCGATCAGACGGCTCTGCTGCTCATGAAGAGGCGGAGGGGGGCACTGGAGAGCTTGCTGCACGAAACAGACGAGAACCACGAGACAGGACCCTGGATTGACGCGTCCTGAGGGGGAGCCCTTTTTAAAAATTCCCAGTGCGATGATCAAGAAATCCGAGAGTAGTGCCGAGGCTAGGCTAGGACGCAACGATCCTCAACTTACTACGGAGTGCTACGGTAGCTTATCAGCAACCCGGGAGCCAGGCCCAGGCCGGGCAGGCATTTGGGAGTGGGAGTGTGGGATGGGGATGGACGAGCAAGGATCCATTGGAGTTCGCCGCCATTTGATCGAGCTGCGCGCGCAGCGGCAGGCGTTCAGGACGATGCTGGCTGCTCACTCGTCGCCCTCTTTCTCCCGCGTCGGTCGCTTGCCCGCCTGGGTGTGGAGGAAGGGAAGAGCCCTCGTGTGGTTCGGTGCCCATTTCGGTGGATTGACCCAGATTCTGAACAGCGCGCAGCCAACGAGGGATGCGGGTTGGATGGGTGACGGGGTTGACGGGTGTGGGATTGACAAACAATGGTGGTACAAGAGATACAAGACGGCCAGGGTAGCTAGGGAGAAATGGAGGTCGAGGAGGGGACTTTCAGTCATGGTAAGACGATATCTCGGAGGGGGGGTTGCCACCATCGGTCATGTTTTTCAATTCTTGTCAAACGATTCCCCTCTTCAATCCCAAGTTGCCAAGTCTCTTTGGTGCTGCTGAGAGTCTTCCTCTTGTTCTTCTGTTGCGAAGAGCTGAGTCTATTCAGAGGAATGGTTGATACCCGGCGGTGTTCCTCCCGCTGAATCAGTCGCGATTAGAGATGCCAGGTCCAACAAAAGTTTTGCGCTGGACCCCGGGACTCAGGTCCCGCGACCGCGATAAGGATCGAATTTTTTATTGCGGCGTGCGGGTGGCATGACAAGGATTGTGGGAGGACCGAACACTAGCACAGACTTCGCGCAGACCCGGACCAAGCCAACTAGCTCTGCAATGTGAGTGGCAAAGCCAACGGCGCGCTTCCGCTTCTGGAAGGTTGATGGAACGATGGAGACGCGCAGTGGGGTCGACTGAGATTGGAGAGACGAGACTGGCCGTTGGAAGGCTGGGCGAGCAGGCCGGCTAGCAAAAGGGCAGGGCTAGCTTGTGGTGCCGGGTTCGTTTGCATTTGTCTTTGCCCGGCGTTGGATTGGACTGCCTTGGGGACGACAAGAGATGCTGTATCCAGTCGGACGACATGCATGAATCATGGTTCCGGGTCTGCTTCTGTCTTCGGTGACCGGGTGAGCCAACTCATCATCGTCGTCTCACAGACAGGCACACCGGAAGAGAGAGAGAGAGAGAGCCCAGGAGAGAGACACAACCAGCTTGGCTTCCGGGGCAGCCAATGACCGTGTGGCAATGGCAGCCGGGGACGGCGTCGGGCAACGATGATTGAAAGCCTCCTGATAGGCTCAACACCGGCCTTGTCCTGTACGATGAAGGTGTGGCAGATCCTTCCGTTCTCCTGGGCGCGACTAAACATTCTGATGGCTGCTAGGGGCCGAGACCCCAAGACACGCCAGTGCACTGCGACCCCCAAACCGCTGCTAGAGCACGGAGGCATGCGGAGAATTGGGACTGGTTGGAGATAGCTGCTTCAGCCGCCCCGGCGCCACAAACGCCATGGATCGAGGGGAAGGAGGGGAGAACAAGACGTCGCGGATGCTGATATGGGGTGTCTCGTTCAATGTCAGTTGCTCATCTGCTGTTCTGGCCACTGTCTGCTCACATACTCTGCCGATTGCCTGTTCTGTTTTCGACCTTCTTCAGACTGGATACCGTCTGAGCATAGCAAAGCAGGACATGTTCCGCGAAGCTTACGGGGGTCTCACGCCCAGCATGTGGCGGCTGATAGCCAGCGGGAAGGGTGGTGAGATCGGCGATAAGACGTCCTTGGGCCCTGTAATATCAAATTGTAGGTGCGGACTGAAGCCGCCTGAACCTGCGAGTGACTCGTAACTCGGGGGGACCCCGTCCGGTGTCAAGCTGGCATTGAGGCGAGATGAACGCTTTAGATTAGCGAACAGTCGCCGTCATCAATCACTCAGCGCAAGCGACGCCAATTCCAGGGAGTGTCCGGGCAACGCGTAACAACTGAACCTCCGTGAGTCCTTGTCTCATTTGCAGTTCACGATGATAACAGCCACTATCCCTCCCCTTAGCACCATCCTTCTCCCCTCATTTTGGCCTTAGCTGCTCTGTCGGCTGGGGCCGAGAACATAAGCATGAAGGGGGGTTGACCAGAGACTATCAGTTGTCACGCATCTCCTAGCAGGCTATCCAAGAGAGGAACGGACATTGAAGCAGAAGCACCAACAGAGGCACCTTGCTGCATCTGCCATCCGCAATCCCAGCATCTCCAGCTGCCACCTCCCCAACCCGGCCCTAGGAACTCGCGCTAGGATGCCATACGCGCAGGATACAGGACAGACTGACGCGCAAAAGGTGTGGCAGGCCCCACGCCACCCCGGGGAAGCGATCAGTGCTAAGGTTCCCGGGCTTTTGACAAGTTGCGGCTTGCGTCGTATCTCTGCCCAATTCAGTCAATGACCGCGTGCGCTTACAGCCTACAGATTGGCTAGAGACAAAAGTGCCATGCCTTTCCCACACTCCCCCAGGTATCTCTGCATTTCAGCTTCGGCCGGCTCCGCTTCTTGGACGGGTCCGTTGGTGAGCCCCCAGCGTAAAACCGCTGCGTAATTGAAGGCACGTGAAGGGATCAGGGTGATAAGCTCTAGGTGAGCTCCGATCCTCCATTCCGGGTCCTCGTTGGTCTCCGTCGGTCTCCGGTGAACATCGTCAAGCATATGTCGAATCTGCGCGCGCAGCAGCCACACATCTGGTTCTCGATATGGAAGCTTTCGTATCTAATGCTCCAAATGGACCGCAATTGGATTAACGTCCAGACAATAGTTGCAGCCGAGAAGTTCGGACAAGGCTCTCAACAGAACAGCATTTCTTGGAAGCTCTGATAAGCCGGTTCATTCGGATGCCAGCGTCGCGGATCTAGAGACGCTACCACGTGTATGGTATCCGCCCCCAGATCCAGCAGGACGGCTGGGTGCCAGCGGCTTTGCCCATCTTCTCGGCCGGCTGGGCGACTCCGCTTGCCGGCGTCGCGGCGGCAGCTCGCGGGCGCACATTTTTGAGCGTGGTCCTGGTTCCTGGATGCACGTCTCTCACCCTCGTTCTTTGCAAACATAACCCTACCGCAGAAGACAACCTTATCATTCGTTAGCAGTTTTTCTCCAAGCAGGCGACGTTGATCTTCGTATGCCACGTGCTTTTTTGTCTTACTCCTGCAACATGCCGGCCTGGAGAACCCGCTTCTCGCAACTATTGATGATTGATAAGATCCGACCGACGTCTGGATTGAACCACTGTTCCGCATGTTTTTTCTTGCTAGCAAACTCGACAGAATGGTAGCGAACGGCATTCCATCTGCACTCTAAGCGTGCAATTCATTTACTTTTCTCATGGGACCGGCTAAGAATAGGCCAATTGAACAGCGCCGATTAGGTGCATCCGCTGCGGCACGTCGCCCCCTTGAGCTGTGCGTCGCTACCACCGAATTCCCATTACGGGCGGTAGGACACCGTCATGATTGGATCGCACGTAGGAACCATATAAGATAGAATCAAACATACTCGAAAAGGTCGGTCATTGTGTCGTTGTCAGACGAGTAGCGCCATGTGTAAGAGATGCCGATATTCGCGCACGACAGAGCACTCCACCATAGCCTTCACAACATGCAAAGCTAAAGTGTGTACATAAGACGTTAAAAGCACATGTGACTAGACGTCTCGCGCGTGATTATGAGGCTGAGGTTCAATCCGACGAACCCCTTAGTCAAGTTGGGCACATGCTTCAGGTCTTTCGGGTCGTGCAATTCCTCTCGATCACATCATGGAAATGGGAACCATGCCTTAGGGAGTGCTTTCACACAGGCTCAGGGGTTTTGCTGTATCAGCCAGCATTAAGTGACCGTGTATCATTGTTTCGTTGAGCATGCTTCATTCCATGTCCAGTAAAAAGATCAAATCAGTTTCTTCCTTGGGACCAACGTCCCGCAATGTGGGTATCAAATGTTCTCAGCAACAGCGCGCTCGCTCTTCTCCTCAATCTCCGTCTTGTAGCTCTTGAAGTCGCGTGCAGGGACCCTCTTCATAAACATCTCATCAAGCTCCTCGTAAGATCTGCCGGCAACCTCAGGTTGATACAAGAAGAGGTAAACTGTGGACAGAATGGAGAAGGCACCAAAAATGAAGGCAACCTTCGCCTGCAAGTTTGCTTGGTCGGGATTGAACCTGGTATTCATGTTAGTGCTCGTCCTTAGCAAAGGTGTCTCATAGGTCCACTCACAGGAAGGAAATGACGAAAGCCCACATGGTCTGAAATCATGGCTGTTAGTCAGAAGCAATTGAAGAAGATTCGGAGGAATAACACTTACGAAGAGAGCATTCTGAAGAGCCAAGGCCATAGAGGCAGTCTTCGCACGAAGTCGAGATGTGGCAACCTCGGTCAACAAAGAGTAGGCAGTTGCGCCAATGGTGACGTTGTAGAAGAAGCAGTAGATCAGGAGCAGCGCAACTGTTCCCTTCACGGCACCAGGAGTTCCAGCGGCGGCAAGACCACCAGTAATCATGAGCAGGGTGGTGAGAATGCACATGCCGTAGAGCGTCAGCCCCCGACGGCCGACTCGGTCGATGAGGAACCAGGAGACAACATTGCCAAGCATCGAAATGACTTGTTGGACGATCGCCAGAATGAAGCTCTCTTGGGTGCTGTATCCAGCCAGCTGTTGGTAATATGTGCTGTAGGCGGACACGAAGTAGACTCCACACAGGGCCTGAATGCTCAGGGGCATGACAGTGCGACGCAAGTTCGACTTGCGGAAACACTCGGCATAACTTGCACCTTCAGTCTCCTTACGCACCTCGGCCAAAGTGGTCGTGATAATGGAGAGACGTTTCTCGGCTTGCACTGCGTCGTAGCCAAGACGGCTCAGGGACTTCATAGCCTTCTGCATTTTGCCCTTGTTCACCAGCCACCACGGAGACTCTGGCATGAAGGCCAATACCAGAATTCCCAAGCCACTCACACCATATTGAGAAACGAAGATAGCTCGGTAAGCCCAGCGGTCCTGGCGAGCACCTGTCGCGTTGACAATGAGGGAGACGATGAAAGGTCCGATTGTGAAAGCGATGGCGGCGGCGGCTGTCAGGATACCACGAAGAGCCAGAGGCGCGATCTCGCCGATGTATGTCATGCTGACGGTAATGAAGGCGCCAATGGGAAAACCTGCGATGAACTTTCCGGCAAAGAACATTTCATTGGTCGTGCTGGTAGTCTCGAGTGTGATTCCGACGAAGATGAAGATGTAGCTGATGAAGTATGTCCACTTTCGGCCGATAATATCTGTGATATAGCCAGCACCAATGGATCCAATGACGGCACTGTAAATGAAGTTGTCAGCAATTGATCTATCATAATCGTGTATTGGTGTCACTCACGATGCCACCGGTGCTCCACTGTAGGCAAATTGCCATTTCGCGGGAAGTATATAGTCGCTATTGAATTCGTTGCCAAAGTCTTTGCGGAACTCGGGGATACTCAGAATGCTGCCGCCCGCCTGGTTGTCGAAACTGGTGAGGATAAGGACGTAGATGGCGTAGACACACCACAGAAACGCCCAAGGCTGATTCTTGATGGCCTGCAAAGGAGTTTCCACGTGATCCTCGGCGGTGGCAGCGTGGCCAATCTCCTCGACGTGTTCGCCCTTGGCCGCGGCGATATCGTCCTTTTCGGCGACAATGGGCGTCTTCGACGCTTCAAGGTTGTGTTCGGCCATGGCTGGCTAAGGTAATTGGTGCGGTGATTCCCCGGGCAAAGAAGTTTAAACTGCTGAAGGGTTCTGGGGTTGGCCCCGACAATCTGGGGAAGCTGAGGAGACGAGTCTGGGGAACTGGGTCCGAAGTTACGGTTTTCCGGGAATGGTCCCGGTTCTTATTCTCAGGAACGATTTGCAACTGGATCTCGTTGAGGGAATCGTAGGCACTTCCTCGGATCAAAGTCGTTCGAATGATGGGCCGAACAGAGCCCATTATCTGGGGCCATTCCTCGAAAGAAGACTTCAGCCCCGAGTCCTGGACCGAGCGTGAACGCCATCCAGCCCAAGAGTGGCCTCCATACCCAACCAGATGGCTGACTTCCTGCGGGGGAGGGGCCGGTTTCTGCCCATGTCGGACTGTGTTCGCATGATGCCAGTGCGTTTCAGTGATGGCGCGGAATTATGGCCGACAATATGTTTACCAAGGAAGAGAGTCAACGACATGCCTAGGAGCTAGGTCTACCTAAGTCAGTATCTCTTCCGAAGAAAAGCCTTGGGGCTCGTGGTTGGCTATCTTTTGAGGATGTCTAACCTATTTAGGGGTGTTGTGAGGATCCTTGAGATGAACTTGGCCGTGGCCCTGGTCGTCAACAGCGGGAGGGCCTGGTCCAGACGTGTCAATGACCCGTGTTCTCGGTCCTAATCTGGGGACCCCGCAGTAGCGTGCAATTGCCGACGGTTCTTTGTGGAGAAATACCACGAGGACGCGGGGTTCGACCCGGAAAGTTGGCTGTCGTTCATGTTACCTTGGCAAGCTGTTGCTCAAGAACGAAAAGCACGCTTCTTTACCAGGTTTCTGAACGCGATGGTAGTGCGTAAAAGAGTTCCAATCGCGCGTTGAAGACATTTGGTGTCAAATTGAAGACAAGTCAAGCGCAACAAGCCAGGTGCAGATCATTTACAGCAACTGATGATGGCTAGGAAGCCAATGGTGTGACGGCAGCTCGGCATCATGCTAATGTCCAAAGACCCTCTTTCATCTGAAGGCCGGCTTCGATCTAATGACTACGCCAAGGAGAAAAATTGGCAAGAAAACCTGAACTAATTCTGTAAACACCTCAAAATAACCTAGTCTTACCGCGACTTCACCGCAGTTTTACCGCAGTTGAACCCTTGGTGTCCGCGTGATCGATGTTCCAGACTCGGCTTGATTCACAATGTCCGAGGTCACCGCATTCTTCCCCGCAAACCACGAGTAGGGTCTCCCCACGCCGACTTCGCGATGACGAGGCGGGCCCAATTGAGCAATCGGAAGCGGCAGCCACACTTTTTGCTGTGCCGAGCAAGTGGGTTTGACTGCCTTTCTCGGGAGGATGTCACACCGAAGCGTTTACGAATGCTGTTTGTGATCGTGGCGTGTCAAAAACAACATTAACCAGCTTCAACCCATGCTTTCAGCTGTAATTCCAGACCACATAGACGGGCTCGTCAACCGAACCAGGACTTCTAGCACGCCATTCCTTGTCAAGCTAAAATAGTACTACAGTCAACCTCAGACCATCATGTCTGATGCACCCGAGGGCATGGTCGCGAGCGTTCTCCCGACGAGATGGAACCGAGACTTCGAAAAGGTCGCCAACGACCTCTGCCCAGAATTGCACAGATGGGCGCGCACACCTCAGCGAGTTATCAAGTTTGACAAAGACGACAGCCAGTACTTTGGTGTTCGTGCTGCGCCGGCGGAATGCACTATCGACCAGCTTCCATCCAAGACTCGGGGAAAGGGAGATGAATTCATTCTCGACTTCGGCGTCCACATGGTGGGATACATATCGTTTCGTCTCGAGTCCCGAGGATCGCACATGGACGCACCTTGCAGGTTGCGCCTTACCTTTGGCGAGTCTCCATTCGACGTGACCTTGGGCATGGACAACGTCAAGACTTGGATCAGTACCAGCTGGCTCCCGGACGAGGTCATCAACATCGACATGTGCCCTGAGCTAGTGACATTGCGCCGCTGCTACTCCTTCCGATTTCTCCGAGTTGAAGTCATCGACACATCACCACTGTTCAAGGTTGTCTTTTCGGATATTAAGTGCGAGTGTGTGAGCGCCATCAGCCAGACGCATTCACTGGAGGCGCTGGAGTTCGGTGATGAGCTTCTCCGGAAGATCGACCATGTCAGCATCTCAACCTTGAGAGACTGCATGCAGACAGTCTTCGAAGATGGCCCCCGTCGCGATCGCCGACTATGGAGCGGAGACCTTCGGTTACAAGCTCTCGCAAACTACAGCACTTTCAAAGACTTCAACCTCGTCAAGCGCTGCATCTTCCAGTTTGCGGCCGTGGTTCGCGAAGATGACTCGGTGCCTGCATGCGTCTTTGAGCAGCCGCAACTGACGCCTTCATCTGACTACATCGTCGACTACGACGCTCTCTTTGCGGCCATTGCCAACGACTATGTGGTGGCATCGGGTGACACCGCTGCCGGCCACGACCTCTGGCCGACCGTGCTTGGATGCGTCAGACGAGCGATATCACACCTGGACCCTGAAACTCATGCCTTTGATGAAACGAAGGGTGAGGGATGGAAGTTTCTCGATTGGCAACCTGGCTTGGAACATAGCGCGGGCGAGCACGGTGTCCTCCTGTACTGCCTCAAAGCGGCGAATGCCCTGGCCAAAGTCCTTGGCAAAGAAGCCCCTTTTGTGGATCTCGTGGCCCAAATGACCGAAGCAGCGAAGGCTTTTCTTTCACCAGAAAACGTCTTCGTATCTGGCCCCAAGGGTCAAGTGAGCTATGCCTCAGCATCATGGCTGGTCCTGGCCGAGGCCCTCCCGAAGGATGTGGCGCAGACTGCGCTGCTCAATACCCTTTCTCATCCTGAAGCTCTCAAGCCTCTCACACCCTATCTATGGCATCACCTATGCGATGCTCTTGCAACCGTGGGATGTTATGATAAGTGTATCGAGATCATGACAGATTATTGGGGAGGGATGGTCAAGGCTGGCGCTGATACGTTTTGGGAGTGTTACAACCCGGCAGACCCAAAGGCGAGTCCTTATGGCGATGTCAGAAATAACAGCTTCTGTCATGCCTGGAGTTGTACCCCTACCTACCTGCTAAGAGGGAAGCTGAAAGAGTTCGTGGGTGTGAAGGGGACGAAGACGGTAATCATGGGTGGCTTGGACGATAGCTGGATCCAGTCTCAAGTCAGCTGATCGGTACCTTGCGAAGCTACCTGAGGCTGTTGATGAATCATCACGGGACAGGGAACGACAAATCAATCATAGACTATAGATCTGCGGAGAACATTATGATCATTTCCCGAATGATATGTGCAGCTTGGCTTTTCCAATAAAGTATGTACAGGAAAATATGATCAGCTCAACAGGTGAGCAGTATGACTGGTGTATGTTCTAGTGACAGATCCGCTTAGGCAGAGCCCAGCAGAGCGGTCTTGGGCTTCTGGCCAGGGAAGAAGGTGGTGGGCAGAGCTGGGATGTCGATGGAGGTCGAGAGACCAAGACCGGCGGTGATCTGGCCAGGCATAGTGGTGGCCTCGTAGTTGGCAACAGTCTTGGTGGTAGCGGTGCTGGTGTATGTACCGGAGCCGGTGCGCAGGCAGTGTCCAGAGCCGAAGGCGTTCTCGCACTTGTCGACAATGGACGAGCCGGCATCGGTCCAGATGTTGATGCTAGAGACGTCGATGTTCTCGCAGGGGACGGCAGCAGCGCAAAGAACGACAACGGGGCCGCGAGAAGCACCGTTGGCAGCAGTACCCTTCCAGTTGGAGAAGGTCAGGTTCTTGTACTCGACACCGCTACCCGAGACCTTGCTCTGTCCGGCCCAGGCAGAGTCGATCTTGAGGGAGTAGGCGTTGCCGTGACCGATGAAGTTCTCGAAGCGAGAGTTCTGGAAGACACCATCACCGCCGTTGTTCTTGATCATCATCATCTGGTTGGAGTTGACGGTGTAGATGTTGCGGTAGGTGATGTCGGAGATGGCGGTGTCAGCGCCGAGGGAGCCGATAGCACAGCCGCCAGACCAGTTGCAGAAGATGTCCTCGATAAGAATGTGGCTGGACTTGTTCTTGACAGTGACGCTGAAGACTTATTAGCCAAAATTCTGCCCATGCGGAACGGTCACAGAGTCTAGAGCCAGGCTTCCGGTCCCGTCTGGCAAACGCGGCAGGCACCGCGGGACAGTGGCCGGGTTCAACCAAACCGGTCTCACGGAGAAGAGAAGTGAACTTACCACTCGTCCTTGTTGGTAACCTCGACATCGTGAACGTGGACGTTGGTGCAGGCCATCAAGTCGAGACCGTCAAGGCCACCCTCGTTTCCTCCGCGGATGATCATGTTGTAGACCTCGCCGTTCGTGCAGGTGTCCAAGATGATGTGGAAAGCGGGCGAGTCAACGAGAGCAATGTCGTGCACGCTGAAGTTGGTGACGGAAACGAAGCGCAGGAGACGGGGTCTGCAAAATCATGGTTAGAATTGCACGAACGCATGTTGTAGAATCGTCGGTCTCACCCATAGACACCCTTGCCCTCTGCATCTTTGTTAGCATCACGACTACGTGAATGTAGTATGTTGACGACTTACGCTTGTGGAATTCGTATCCATAGCCCTGCATGGCACCCTTGGAGTTACCGCTGTAGAACTCAACATCGGTGGACTTCTGAACAATGATCATGTGTCCACCAGCAGTGCCGGTGCGGTAGATGGTACCCTCGAGGTTGATCGAGACACCAGAACCGCCAGAGAGCGTCTGCCAAGTGCTCATGCCCCATTCTCCGGACGGGATCAGGATCTCTCCGCCAGTCTTGCAGGCATCCCAGGCAGCCTTAAGGGCGGCGCCGATGTCACCAGTGGCACCGGTCTTGGCACCGTAGCTGGTGATGTTGCATGTCTTCTTGGCCGCCTTGGCTTCACGCGTGGTGGACGGTCCGACGGTACCGGAGAGCTCGGCGGCGGCCCAGCCCGGGAGAATAGCGCCCAGCGCAAGGAGTGAAAGGGAAGCGAACTTCATGTTGGAACTTGTGAACGAATGAACGACTAACAGTCAAAAAAAAAAAAAATGAGAGACACGGAATGGGAAAGAGAGTGACAAGAACAGCAAAACAGGCGACAGTTACCTACAGAGTTCGAGAGGGACTCTTCGGGATGATAAATATGGAATTGCATCTCCTTCCGCTTCCTCCTTTTCCCCTCCTCCAACCCAAGCCGTCCAACAGACCACCGATCTTAGCTCGGGCATTCTTTTCCAGAACCAGCGCCGCGTCCCATTTCCGCCCACAGTCCCCACGATCCGACCATCGCTTGTGGGAAATTGTACGGAGAGCGGTGTTGAAACTCGCAGGCTGACCACAAATGGCACAAACTGGTCTACAGCCGGGATTCTAGCGCCGTGTTAATTAAACCAACAACACAGACAGTGGGCATGCTGCGCGCTCGCCTGCCCAAATGCCGTCCCAAACGGGGGCTCCAGGTATGGAATAGAGTAATGAGTGGCGCTATCGGAGCCTGGCCACCAGGCGATTCTCCTCATCCCGGCTCCCCTGTCAGGGGTGTTGCCTGCCAGGTGACTTAACATCAGCAACCCTACGCAGCAGCACGCCTTGTAATTCGCGAGTTCAATCTTTCCACGAACGACTTGTTGGAGAGTTTGCAGGGGCCTGCTGGGGAAGAGTGGTGAAACGAAAAGAAACGATGCCGATGAGCCGCGTCATTGTTGCAGTTCGTCCCGTCTTGGTCAAACAAAATCCCATTTGTTTGGCACACGCTGTCGAAGTCATCGGCCACGGAAAGATTAAAGAGGAGATCACGTCGCCATTTTCAATCTCTTCTCTGTCCATCTGCCCAGCGAGACCCCGACTATTTGGAGATCACGGCATTGAAGACGATGCCGACCGGTCCAAGCAGATTATCTGACCGGCGTCATGTCCTAACAAAAGAACGGCATCCCACTGCCGGCAGCCTACCCCTGACGGCAGTCTAGCTCCTCTATTAAATTGCGAAATGGTAGCATCAAACACAAGCACTTTACGGCGGCCTTCTGCTTCCGGACGAGACAAGCTTCTAGCTGCCGTCCTCCCGTGACCGTCGCCAAGCACCGCGCCGTCACGGCGAGGGCCCGTTGGTTCAGGCGGAAGGGGGATGCATTTCGGACAGATCAAGATCCAGGATCGGTGGTTGATGGACCCTCAGGAATCGGGGAAAATTCTCCGTTCATCGCGCAACCATTTTCTGATGCGTGCGACTCCATCGTGGAACCCTTTTACGGAGTGCTGGAGCATCCCCCGCACGAGGCCTCGTAGTTGAAGATTATCAGTGAAATTAAAGTCTGGTCTCCATCGGCGCTGACTCGTAGTGACCGGTGACCACAGAACGACACGCAAACATGTTGTACTCGTACGACGCTACAACGTGTCGGAGCTGATAACCAACTTATTAATATTGTGCACGCTCCAGTACCTTTTGATTTATGCCTGGTACGAGCGCGTCGCACAGCCCACTCTGCGGTTGAAGCATCAGAGACGGGAGAAATGAGGGCCTCACGCCTCGTTGTCATATTGCTCGTCGGCTGCATTCAGCTTGCATCCTGCGATAGCAGTCTCGTTTTGAGAATCAATGAAGGCTATTTCGAGAATACACAGGGTTCGCTATACAGCTAAGGGACCATAAACAACGCACGATAGCCCCAATTGGCTTTTGCAGAAATCACGGACATCGAATAAGCCTCCACCACGCTTCTTCGGCATCTGACCACACATAGCCTTTAAGTGGCCTACCACTAAGATCTCGATAACCTGCAACTCTCCTCAGAATTCTTGTTGCCAAGAATAAGCTTAACATCCTTCCACTGCAGCTTCCGGCAGGCGACCATCCACGAGGCTCGGAATCGGAGCCCGGGTACTCCTCCGGTCTGTGGCGTCTGACAGCGAGACTGCGCCGCCGCCTCTGAGGCGCTCGAGTTCTTCCTGTAGACCTAATGCAGTCTGGTTACCAAGGCTCTATGCCAGTCCTTCCGTCTCAGCCCCAGAAACTCAGCCAGAACCTGCAGCTTAGCCCAGCTACGCTTATCGCCCTTATTTGATCAGAGCTGCAACGCCTTGCATACAGCTTTGGGCGGATTTCCAAGCTTCCCATTGGATCCTTCTCGTCTAGTCCGGAGGGAACGACTGAGAGAGACAACAGAGTATGCAGGTCATGCAGCAACCCCATTATTAGCCTACTGCCGACACACATATTGTACAATTGTTCATCAGCCTCCACGGAGGATGCCGGCATTATGAGTCCCGGCGGGGGAAGTGTAGTTTCCGCAGTCAAACACAAGTCCTCGAAGTATATTGGCTTACACCAGATCACAGCCCCAGGATAGCAGGTCTCGCAGCCATAGCCCACCACAGACAAGTATGCTGTAGCATCAACACGGCTTGCGATCCGCAGTGTGACCTACTTCCATGTAGTCGGATTTGGGAATACACGGAGAATAGGTCCCGAGTATGGAATCCTACGTCCTCATTCCACCATGAGGTTTATAAATTGAGCGCGTCTTCTCCATCATGATCCGATCTTCTCTTCTCATCATCAATTCAGCTACTCAGGACAACTCAACAACCTCACCAACTTTCCTTTTCTCTTCTCCTTTGTGATTTCCTTATTTCCTTTGTGGATCTATCTCTTCAAGAAACTCGTACAAACATCCGATTATTCTCTTCACAAACTTAACTAGTCGAACCCTGCTTGACCTACTACCCATCCTATCATCCTCACCATGCATTCTTCCATCTTCTTTACCGTCTTCGCCGGCATCGTCGGTTTCACTACGGCATCTCCTACCGAGTCAAACACTGATCCTACCGTCTGCGCTCCGGGCACCGGTTTCTTCCAATCCTGCAGCAATGGCTTCAGGGGCTGCTGCAAAGCCGACGCTTGCACCATTGGGTACTGCCCCGATGTGACCGTCACCTCATCCAAGACTGCCATTGTTACGGCGACCCCCGTTCCCGAACACAAGGCTCACTGGCAGCCCGAGACCGTCTCCGATCCGACTGTTTGCAAGCCTGGCACTGGCTTCTTTCAGTCTTGCTCAAACGGCTTCAGAGGCTGTTGTAAGGAGGACGCCTGCACTTTGGGCTACTGCCCCCCTGCCTCTGAAAAGCGCGATGAGACTGTCTGCCCTCCTGACACCGGCTTCTTCCAATCTTGTGCCAAAGGCTTCCGGGGTTGCTGCAAGGGCGACGCCTGCACTCTTGGTTACTGCCCCGATGTCCCTGCCACCGTTGTCAAGCGTGACGATCCGACTGTATGCGCTGCCGGCACAGGTTTCTTCCAGACTTGCTCGAATGGCTTCCGTGGATGCTGCAAGTCTGATGCTTGCACTCTTGGATATTGCCCTTCCACCACAGAGAAACGCCAGGACCCAACCGTCTGCGCTCCAGGCACTGGTTTCTTCCAATCCTGCTCCAACGGTTTCCGCGGTTGCTGCAAGGCCGACGCTTGCACTCTGGGATACTGCCCGTCAACCACCGAGAAGCGCCAGGACCCAACTGTTTGCGCTCCCGGCACTGGCTTCTTCCAATCCTGCTCCAACGGTTTCCGTGGGTGTTGCAAGGTTGATGCTTGCACCATTGGCTACTGCCCTGACCTGAAGTTCCGCGAGCCTACCGTAAAGCGCGACGAGACCGTCTGCGCCCCTGGCATTGGCTTCTTTCAGTCTTGCAGCAACGGCTTCCGCGGATGCTGCAAGCAGGATGCGTGCACCATTGGCTACTGCCCGGGTGTCAAGAGCTTCGAGACCGTTACGATTGCTCCCAAGACTTCGCCTACTCCTACGCCTGAGGCTAACCACGAGTGGCACGCTGAGCCCAAGAACACCGACCCGACTGTGTGTGCCCCTGGAACCGGCTTCTTCCAATCTTGCAGCAATGGCTTCCGTGGTTGCTGCAAGGCCGACGCCTGCACCATTGGTTACTGCCCCTCCAACTAAACATATACATGATTGAGGAGTTGTGGTATAGACAGACCTTGTTAGATGATGGTATAGATTGTATTGCACCGGAGGGTCAGATCAGCATTTTGGCGTTTTTAGGGATTCGTTTTCACGGCGTTTTGGCTACACATAATACAACCACATTCCTTTGCATTTTGACGGCCCTGTTTTGCATGTGAGTCGCTTTTGACGACTGGATTGAGCTATTAGACCCTCCATTACGCCAGATCGCACTTTGCCAACTTCATTCGTCTGACTTGTGCCTTGAGCGAGTTTCCACTTCTGAATAGGAGTTTCTGCCTTATGACCAGGCGCAAGCTCATTGGACAGACTAGTTACTACATCCTTGGTATGAAGAGCATAGGGATACTATGATAGACTTTCGCCTTGGCCTACATGTAGACCTTGTGAGGTTTCCGAACAACGGTGGTCCAATAAGGGTAGCCTCCTATGTCGTGATTGAAGAAATAGTACAACTTCTCTCACGTGGTACTCCAACCCAGTGTACATCTTAAATGACAGAGTGATGGCTGCAAGTCCCTCTGTAGTTGTTGCGACCTGCCGGACCGTTTAATACATGGGACGTTGTAATTTGTAAACTCTCGACCAGTCGCGGACGTCGGGGACGAAGTGCGCGAGCTGTCCCCGCAAAACAAGATTAACGAGTTCCAAGTTGACATCAGCTGAAAAACCTTATCTATGTTTCCTCTGAGACCGTCTGTCAGATGACAAGGCTCGATTAACATTTCGGACGATTGATCTGATGGACGAGGTTCCTTATTGGAACAGCAAGACGTCTGCATCGGGATATCACAAAGCCAGGTCGATATCTTAGAACTTCTTGTGCATTCTGTCATTACATTATACTAATATGTACTTTGCATCATCTCATGACTTTCAATTTCTTGTCGAGATGGTATTTTTCCTCCTCTGATCCTTCTCCACCCTAGCAAGTTCACCCATTTAAGGGAGGTTCTGGGGAGCGTAGCTCTGGTCGGGGCTGACAGCCTGGCCGTTGACAAGCTGCTTGTCGGTGTAGGCGGGCCAGACAATGAGCTTCTGGTCGGTGACCGAGAAGGTGGTGAAACCGGCATCGGGGCCGAATTGGCCGCTCCAGCCAGAGGTAACGGTGTAGGCGCCGCACTTGGCGTTGGAGGCAGCTCTGCTGGCGGGAGAACCGGTGGTGGTGAAGGCGCAGGCAGTGGCGTCCGCCGTGTGGGTGTTGATGGAGAAGCTGTAGTTGCAAGAGGTGTCCTCGGCGTTGCAAGAGCGAGTGAACTTCTCAATGGTCCACTCGGGAACGGCGGCCATCATGGACTTGGAGTCACGCTTCTCAACGGGGGAAGCGGAGACGGCGGCAGCAGCCAGGGCAGAGAGGAAGATGTTGGTGATCTGCATTTTGGAGGTTGGGGGTTGTAGAGAGTTGAGTAAAAGTAGTATCAAGGTTGTGAATTGGTAATTAAGATGGTAGAGATTGTCCTGTTGGAGTGATGATCCAAATAGTTGCTTCTGGCGAGGAATCTTTGGTCTTTAAGTATTGCTCTGGATGTCAAGGGGTGTGCCCTTTGGAGGACTGCACGTGAAGGTGCCTGACAACGTGAACGCTCTGCCGAGAGACTCGAACGATTCGTAAAGTGACGTTGCCATCGTGTTCCGGGTCGCATTCTAGGAACCGAGAAACCGTGGAGCATTCGGCCGCTTAGCCACCCAGTCACCGCTTCCTTCGTGCCGTCATTCCATTATGACAACAATGCCAAAGTGACATGACCTTGAGGGTAGGCGACTATGCGATCAGGAACTTGGAAGTTACTCCGGGTGTCCAGGAACCTCGCTTAATTACGTATTGAGTTCATTTTGACAGCGAAAGTGGCTCAACCGGGTCCAGCGCATCGCCTAGAAGCCAGGTTATCCAGCCACCAAAGCCCGTTTTGTTGAATGGTGGCTAGTGATGCTAGGAGAACACAACTGACAACCCAGGACTGATTCTCGTATTCAAGGTCGCATGCATTCAATTTCTGGGGCAGGTGGACATCAACTCCAGGCGCATGACGTACCATGATGAGACCCCGAGATTAATACGAGCGCTAACTGCCGGGGCCAATTAACCGTAACAACACGACTCCACGTACTAATCTTCTTCCGGGGCCCCGATCCCTCCGACCACCATCGCCTTACTGTGCCACCTCCGCTGATCTGCCTGTATTTCGATTGATTCTTCCTAGCGTTTCTTCTAGAATGCTATGTTTAGCGACCGGCTGAGCCGAGCCGATGCTTGTGCTGCCGGCGCCCGAAGAGCGCCCAGCCGGAATCGCGGGGTAGCGGTGACCCGTGGGATTCACCGATGGGCGGCTGAACGCGACGGACTGGACCTGCATTTCCTCCCTTGAGTTGCTCGGCACCTGGGCTCGCTATGTATCGCCACGCGCTATGAAGCAAGCTGCCCTGATCAGCGAGGAAATTGACGGGACCTGCAAGCTGCATGCATGAACTAGACAACACTAAGATGCAATCAGACAGGAGGATCCGTTAAGGCCAGGTATTGCTCCTCCCTTCTGAGACTGGTGAGAGGCTTGTCGACGAACACGAGAAGGAAGCGGCCGTAGATGGGTCAAGTTCTTCCCACATGCATACTCAAAAGTTGATGATCAGGCTGTTTTTGCGATTCAACGAGAGCAACATGAATGGATCGTCAAGTGCTGACATTTGGGCAGTGCTGCCTGCTGGGCACCTGCGATAGTCAACGCAAATCCTGGATTTAAAGTAGGGCTTAAATGCTAGCGGTGTCTGGCAGACAAGTGACACCGCTTGCTTCCGCCAAGGCTTAGTTAAACGTTACAACGACTTTCCGTAATTGTCAAGTGGCCGCTACTAATTGCCACCATCTTCAATTAGGAAACGGATTTACATTTCCGACACTTCAACCCGTCGCAGAGTCGAACACCCGGATTCGTACTCCAGGAGCAAGTTGCATTAGCTTTACCCCCTGCGCTCCGCGTGAATTAAATGTTGCAATTACTCAGTCACCGCTTTCTTACAAATGCTTTAAGATGGGAAAACAAATCAGCCCATTATTGATATTATGTTGACCCTGCAGGGAAGAGTTTCGTCAGAAGATAAGGCAATGGAATGATCTTGTCTAACCTCCCATCGTTTGGAAGATAGACTGGTGGTTGACTCTCATCTCAGAGTAAAACGTTAATCTCTTAAGCGTGAGTGAGATACGTGATGCGGGGCGCGAGAAAAAGAAAAAAAGAAATGCCAGGCCATTAGCTTACTTTGAGCTGCCCAGAGGCGGATTCGAACCGCCGTCAACACGGTATCGCTGAGTGACGGAGACCACAACGTATCATCCTAACCAACTAGACGATCTGGGCGACTGGACCCGTGGCTGATTGGAAACAGCCCGAGGTTGCGGGACTCTAGTTGGTGGCGCCAATTGCAAGACACATCGTGAAGACCAATTCCCTGAGAAGTGGAGCACATTGTGATTTTTTTTTTCTTAGGGTGGGGTTGATTTCGACTCAGAAAGCTACTGAGGAATACTACAGCACGAGAAGTCTTTCGTTCTCTCTGAGTGCGGACTGCAAATCTCGTCCGTGCAACTCTTGAAGAGGCAGTCCGAGACGCCTCGCTTCGACAGTGTTAAGGAGTTCCAGCAGTGCATTCCAATCCTGTTCAGTTGTTCCCATGTCCCAAAGCCCTCCATCCTCCTGCTGCTCTACCTCCTCGTCTTCTTCCGACCACTGAGTCGGGCCCATTCCCATGTCATACTTGTAGTATCGAAGGAACTTCTGTCCGACTTGATCAAGTCCAACACCATTTTTGTACCTCACTTGTGGCTCACGAGTCCCAACAACCTTCTGCTGCGGTCCTGGAGAGGCGAAGTTCAGAAAGACCTGGCCTTGAAGTTCTTGTCTGAACTTGGAACGCTCCCTCCTGTACCTCGGCAAGGCAGCATCCACTTCGTTCGCGTTATTGTTCGTGTTCTGGTGCCAAGATTCCGCATTGTAAATGGCGTCGTTGTGCTCTCCGTTCCATGAACCTGAACCCACTTTGAGAATCTTCAGGCCTTGCATGGTGTCCTTCCAACGTGAGAACACAGCATGCCATCGAACGTCGAATTGAACAGTAATATCGTTCCAGTCTCCCGCGCCATTGTTTACAAACCATTCCTTGCTTGGATAGTTGTCGTTGGGAATCTCCATCGAGTTGCCATCGCTGTCTGTGCCAATGACTGTCGTACCTGTCTCGAGCGGTGCAGCAATATCAGCTTGAAACAGTATGATGCAGTCATCGAGATATAGCTCCTCGAGTCCTCCGCTATTGTTCTGTCGGCCAAGAGAAGCAATCCAATCGATCTGCCATTCGTGGCTGAGAACGTAGTTTCCGAGTGCGAGGACCCTCAGAGCAGGTAATCCAGAATCAGGCTCAGATCCGGGGTTCACGGCTCGAAGGTCTAGCCGAGGGCACCAGCCCCAATAATCCTTGCAGTAGAGAGAAAGAGTCTTGAGATGTTTTGATAATTCCGGGGAAAGCCACGTGCGTGGAAGGCAGTCAATGTCGTATCTCTCAGGAAAGTAAATGTTGTTCTCTGGGGAGGCTTCTTCATTCTCGTGGGCGATGAACAGTTTCAGGTCCCGTAGGTCTGGGGACGAAATGACTGACTTAAATGCAGCAGACTCCGTCAGTCGTTTGTGATTAAAGTCTTGGAGGTTAGACACGGTGATCGTGTTGACGTGAATCGGCTGAAGGAGCTGCTCATCTTCGTCGCTTAACTTAAGACCCAGAGATGTCTCCCATTCAGATGATTGGTCTTCGTGCATCCTTGAGTGCACCCTGTTCATCCTGCGTTCTTGACGGTTCGCATCCCATGTGCCTGCGAGGCACCGCATGACAGTGTCAAGAACCCAAAAACGAAAGTCGCAAGTCTCTTCAATTGCGCGGAAAGATGAGTCGCTATTGCCGACATTTTCGTTAAAACGGATATTGACCGTCTTGACATTTGCAAGCATTCCGACAAATGATAGGGCGGCAAGAAACTCTTGTGGCATCGGGTATTCTTTGTTGCTGTTGTATTTGAACGACGGGCCAACCCAGGAGTCAAGAGTGAGCTCTCGGACCATTGTGCGCAGATGTGTCGATCTAGCAATCTTCGCAAACACTGTGCAATCGCGGCACGCCTTGAGTGCAACATGGCGAAATGCGAAGGCTGTCGCGATGTCTCCGATTTTCTTGTTGAGCTGACGGCACGTCAAGAGATCTCGCTGAGGTAGCCATGAGAAGATGAGGCGATGGATCTCATTTGGGAGTGGGTGCAAGTTTGACATCATGGAAATAGACTGATGGCGACCGGCTGAATACCAAAGATCTGAGAAAGAGAGAGAGAGAGAGAGAGAGAGAGAGAGAGAGAGACAAAAGGAGATATCACCGTCATGAAAAACAAAACAGCGCGTTATATGTTTTTGTTGGTTCGGTAGGGTCCACATGCTGCGCCGCAGACATCACCGGTGGCAGCAGGCAGCGACACAACGGTTCACGATCCATGTAGCTGCCACCTTGTGGTCTGCCAATGCACTCTACTTGTTGTTTTCTCACTGAGTACAGCGGTATATCGGGCGGTTTCCCTTTTACCGCCTGGATTCCAATCTGTTTTGGATAAGAAGATAACAACAGCATTGTAAAGCCCATCATCACCAACACCAAATCTCGTCGCCGAAAAGGTGTGCTACCGATGATCATGAGTTTCGATCTACAAAAATAGAAAAGTTTCAGAGGGGGAAACAAGCTCGCGAATGATGACAAACTTGCAACAATTGCCTTCTCGTTGTTGAGGCTTCAACTGAAAGATCCTTGCGAGTGTGTCTGTCCGAGCACCAAGGCAAATGCACACTGTCACCTGATATCCTCACAACACTGCATTTTCATGTTGCTACGTTTATGAACAGTGCGATTCCGCAGAACTCTCATTCTCACTGCCACACGTCATGAACTCTAATGCCCGACTTTCTAACGCGCTCCTCGCTCTTTTCGATCTCATTCCTTCACACGTCTCCCAAGCGGCTGGAACCACAAACGGCGGCATCATGTGTTCAATGTCTCCGTCTTGAAAGGCGCCTTGATGTTCCTATCTGTATCGCTCGACAGCCTCAGCGCGCAACGACAATATGAACGCGATGATCGACGACGACACTGTGCAGCTCGTCCAGAGTGCCGAGCTAGCCGTGAGGATCGGGCCTGACGAGACCGTTATCCATGCTGGCGCGGACAATGGACCGGGGAAGGAAGAGCACTGGAAGAGTGAATCGTATCTGGGAAGCGGCGGTGTTGGCTTGGTTTTCCGAGAGAAGTGCATTGTGGGACCGTCCTTCGGCCAACTGAGAGCAGTCAAGGAAATCCCGCGACCTAGGACCAAGAAGGACATTGATGTGGACATCATGAATGAGTTGAAGGGACTCACCATCCTTTCTCAGCCCCAGGTAATCACTACTCCATGTCTATTGTAGCAAAGCTGACCGCCTACAATTCAGTACGAGGCATACTTTGTAAAGACACTGGGTTGGTACCAGACGCCGTCCAAGGTGTTTGTGGCCATGGAGTTCCTTCCGCATGGAAACCTGCATTCGCATCTAATGGATCAAGGGCCCATACCGGAGGCCCAGGCGAGGCTCGTCATTCGACAGGTGTTCCGCGGGCTAGCATATATACATCAACATAATCTGGCGCATCGCGGGCTGAAACCATCGGTAAGCCTGACACAGTCTCCTCCTCGTAATCAGTAAGTTGACTAGTTCTAGAATCTTCTCATCCGAACTCAACCTCCCGGGAACGAGTGGTGGATAAAGATTGGCGACTTTGGAATTAGCAAGCGACCCAAACGTACCATCAGCATGTCATTGGCGGCCGGCGACACAATATGCTTTATGGCGCCCGAGATCCTCGGTCTGTCTGGTACAACTGATGATCTTGCGCCCGACATCGCAGCTCAAAAGGGTGACATGTGGGCGGCCGGGGAAACACTCCACTTCATGCTAACATGCGCACACTCTTTCGGCGAGGACCTCGAAGCACTTCGCGAATACTCCAATGATGGTCGATCATTCCCCAACGAGAGGCTCCAAGGCCAAGGGGTATCGTCCCCATGTGTCTCCCTAGTTCAAGACCTCATGTGCTCTCATCCGAAGCTCCGTCCCGATGCCGAACAGTCCCTCGACCACATTTGGTCTCGCATGATAAATCACTACTCAACGTCCTACTCACGAATATCCAGTCAAATCCGCTGCCGTGGACTGGAAGCGCCGTCGGTTACTTTCTCCCGTGACGGAGAGCGTCTTCTCGTAGTTTCTCCCGAGAAACTGTACTTGATCGAGTCCAACAGCGGAAGCGTAATCAAAAGCTACGAAGCTTCGGATCGAACATTTGCGAGCGCAGCAATATCTCCCGACGATAAATTCATCATGGTGCTGGAGGACAGTGGTCGCCTCAGTCGATTCGATGCGAAGAAGTTGAAGCTGCTTGAAGAGAGGGGGCCATTTGGGAAGATGCCAGCCGGTGACTGCTTTGTCTTGTACTCACATGACGGGCACTGTGTGGCAACTGCACATACCGGCAACTTCGTTATATGGAGACTGAAGGGATCTGCTTTGCCAACAGCTGGTACTTGGCGGACAGGCAACTTCACCGTCCGATCTATGGCTTTCACCACGGACGATAAGAACATTGTGCTGGCACTCGACAGAGCTGTGCATGTCATACCGCTGGAACCCGCCATCACCGGGACGGGCTATACTCGGGGAGAAGAGATGATCAAGTACCCGGTCTTTGGGCCTGTCACTGCTGTCTCGCCGGACGGGGCCGATTATGCCCATTGTGACTCGGATTACATCTATCTTTGGCGGGACAACGCCCAATGCTGGCGCCGTCAATACTATCACTCCGTGCCCACCTCTGCGGCTTCGTACTCTGCGTCTGGAGCAACCATCGCAACAATCGATAGCCGAGGAGGAGTTACGCTATGGCGAGCCCGGAGCATGAGCGAGGTAGGATGCATGAAGTTTCCGGAGGAGATGGTGGCCAGAGTTGCAGTCTCACCACCACTAGGGAAGTATATCGCATTAGGGTTAATGGATCAAAAAGGCCCCAGAGTTGTTGTCCGGGAGATTCTCAGCTTCGTGCCGTCGGATTAGAGGACATTGATCAGGAGAATGGTTCCCAGCTCATACGTTTATAATGAATGCAAAAAAGAAACAAGCTTGCCTCATGCCTGAATCGAACAGGCGATCTTCTCATTACTAGTGAGACGCTATACCACTTAGCCAATGAGGCTTCTAATTGCTTGTGACGATGCTCAGCGTCCAGAAGCTCATTTCGCCTCGCGATGGGGATGTGTGGTTGTCCCACTTTGGGGTTGGGGCTCGCGATGGGTCGGTCCAGCAGATTGCAGTGTGGACCGCCTGGCACTGACGTCGACCTCAGATTCTGTGAAAAATGTCTAACCATTGTTTCCGCACAGCAATGAGTAGAGTAAAAGGAATTTAATGTTTGGACTGGACTAGCTAGGTCACTAGGTCAATAAACCACACTACTCGCGCTCCCAGGTGCCTATACGGCTCATGCTCTCAGATGCAGACACCCGACTACGGACTTCTTCCCAGCTGTCCGTACGGCAGATGCAAATTTGCCAAGAATCTGTGCTCGTAAACTCATCGAGTACATCTTGGCGCATCCAGAACGTGGCAGTGCGTGTAGCTGTCGAGAATCTGAATGCCGTCACAATGTGAACAGAATTCTCCCTGAATTTGCGTGCCGCGTCCGATGAGTTGCCGGCTTCGTCGTCCGAGAGGAGCTCCCGGAGATCAAAGTTGCGCGGGTCGACTTCAGTTGTGTTGAAGATCGCGAGGACGAAGTGCATTACCCGACCCTGGGCCTCGAAGAATTCAGGAAACGCTACATTGCATTCAACGACCTTTTCAGCAGGAACCAAGGCATTTTCCATAGCGATGATACCGAAAGGGAACAAGCCAGTCCAAAGACTGAGTAAAGTCGTGAATTCAGCTCTCCAGGGATTCAGACAAATCTTGCGTTGCGGGTAGGACGTGCTCAGATTTTCAGGGCTGACAACAAGTTCCCGAGGAGCCCGCGCGGTTGTACTAATGCTTCCTTCGCATACAGAGGATAGCACACCCGATAGCCAGTGCGCCGGGTACCCGACGTCGTGCATATGACCGACTATCCTCAGGAACGTCGTCAAGTTCAAAGGGGCGTGAACTGGACGATCCGACAGCTTCGGCCGATGGTAGGGAAGACAAATCTTGAGCAGATGAAGATATAGCCAGCGTTCCAAAGCAGATCGTGACATCAATCGCTTGCCGCGAGCGGTCGTATTGCTGGACTTGGCCCAGATGAAGTAATCCTCAATTGCGAATTTGTTGCCTCCAAACATCTGCAATAAGGCGGTTTCATCCACTTCAGGAGGGTTGGGATTCTTTTCCCGGGTGACACCAAAATTGCTCTCAACTTCCTTAGCATCGTGCATGAGAACATACTCCGCGAGGAACTGATCGTGGCTTTTGAACATGGGAGGGTTGAGGAGGTTGTTGAACCTGAGTTTGGAAGGTCGATCCTGGCGGAGAAGAGGCCCGCCGGTGAGAAAAGCAGCCAAAGGCCCGCCAATGTAGTCGCTAGATAGGCCAAGGTCAGCAAACTCTGTAAGATGTGATAATTGGCTGTATGAAATAGGTTATTTGACTCGCGGTATATTGCTCATGTGAATGCGGTCGTACTCCCGGGGAAACTGAGTAGGGTCAATCGCTTCAACATCGTTGGGTCGCTGCAAGCGATGCTTCAAGTTGCCGTGCCTAATGCGGTCCAATACGTCCGCCATCTCTCCGGCAATCACCTCAATCTTGATGCGGCTATGAAGGGTCATCATGGCAATTGAGAAATGCTCAAAAAATTCGCTCACAATTTTGAGAACGTCTTCTTCCTTTTCGGTGCTCAAGATACTGCGCAAGTTTTTGATCATCTCCGCAGGATTCCAGTCAAAGCCCGGAGGCACTTCCGATAGACCTTGCGAGGCTCTGATTTCTTGCTCTCGCCGGGGCTGGTAATCCATGTCAAGGACTGTAGGGTTCGTAACCCAGTGAGTGTCAATGTGCTTCAGGAGCTCCGCCTTGGAACTTTGCTGTCCAGATCGGAAAGCGTCCAGCAGTGGCAGCAGTTCCGGCTCTCGTCTTTTGATGAACACTTGGCTGCCAAAGACGACACCTAACTCATTAAACTCTAGGTCACTTCTGTTCTCGTACGGAACTTTGGTAGCATCGAAGTTCAACATCAGGCTCCTCCGAAACTTCTCTATCTCAAGATTTTCCATCATGAGAGGACGAAGCCTTTTCGTGGCGTACTTTTCCCCTAGAGGCTCAGCCCATTGTTTGAGCTTGCGGACAACTTGTATCCGTGTCTCCCTTGGAAGGTAAAACATGCCCATGAAGTCAGACCCGACTCCGTCGCCTTGCTCCTCCAGCTCATCAATGACTGTTCGAATGTGCTCAAGCATCTTCTCGGCAGCGAATGATGGCATGAATGCCGAAGAGAACATGTAAGACATGATTGTGAGGGCATCCTCAATACGCGGCATCTTCTGGGTTTTCATGGCAGCGTATCGGAAACCCATATCGAACATGATTAGTGTCCTTGCCAAAGCAGCGGCGTTGATGTCGATGATGGTGAAGTATGCTTGCGAAAAGGCTTTATTTTTCCCTTTCCGCTGATTCATCATGTCCTGGAAAAACAGAGTGGCTATCGATACGAATAAATGACGAGCATCACCGCTGCCACAAAGGAGGAATGACAGCATGTCTTTTGGTCCAAGAAGTTCCCAGAGTGGCTCATCAAGCTGGAGCAAAGGCTCTGCGAAATCATGGCCGACGGCGTAGTACTCAGGAATGTCTTGTCTGGACAATGAGCGTAAATAAGCGGAACTTTGAAAACATTGATAGAACGTACAGAGAGGCTTTGTATCTTGCCACGCGGTCACAAGTCTGCGTACGCAGCTTGTCGCCATTTTGTACAGAAGCCCTCAGACCTTTGAGATCCTCGAGGGAAGCTTTCAAACTCTGACTTGAGGTATCAACCCCAAGGCTCTTGATGGCGCTTTCCGCAGCCTCAAAGGACATTAGGTGCATGTGGCATTTAGCCATTCGAGTGTACAGTTTCTGCTTCTTTGGCTCGTCCTTCGCATCGGATGATGAGAGAGACAAAGCTTTCTCGAGATTCTGCAAGCAGCTGGTGTAGTCACCCTGCTCGAACCTGATGGCAGAGATGTTGGACCATGGTGCGGGGTCCTCAGGGGCAAGCGCCGCCGCCTCCCTGTACGCTTTCTCTGCTAAGAAAGATCTTCAGTACTGGCGTCGACACATTGGACTTTAAATCACAAACCTTCAGTGAATTGGCCTTTGCGATAAAAGCCGTTCCCGCGCTCTCGGGCCGCCGAGGATTCTAGTGGTGGACTGGAAGACGCCATTTCGGATGATGGTCACGCGTCGCGTCCTCTGTCTGTTCCGGTGCTGTCGTCGCTCAACGTGGCAGGTTTCGTCCAAATTCTCGACCCAGCTGGGTGCCGCACACTAGCAGGGTTAATGCTTCGAAGTAGTAGAGGACGAGGCCCACTGACCCGTCCTTAGTCATCATGTCGTCAACCAATTTGATCCTACTAATTCAGGGATTCAGTCTTCACCTTTTACCTCAAGCTGCATGTATCTGTCGGCGGAGATCCAGTGTCGATAAACCCACTTGGAAGGATTCTTCCCTGTGTCCGCGGGCCCCGACAAAGCTTGTGCTTTGATAGCCCAAAATGCCGGTGTGGACGCCGTCTTACAATCATGCAGCCCCGATCTTGATAGCCGGCTTTCCCCCTGTCCTGGCAGTCCATGGTGCAGATGCCCCGATATGATTGGCGGGTCGACCTGCCCTATTCAGGCAAAGGCTAGCAGTCTGTACTTGACGCTCGCTAGGATGACATCTATCTGAACATCATGTGAAGTGAAGATGAAGTTAGGTATTTGGGAAAGTATAAATGGAAACTTCTTCAATGACATTTATGGCTCCATGTTTCCAATGTTCAGTCAAAAGCTTTCGAATCTTCCTCTTGAAAAATGACATCGAACATATCTTACGCGCATCCACTCTCCCCCCTCAGCATTGAGGAGACCGCCTCTGCAGCAAATGTCATTCGCGCCTTGCATCCTGACACAACTCTTCACTTCCGGATTATATATCTTCGAGAGCCTGACAAGGCAGATCTTGTCAAGTTTCTTGACGTTGAACATGCTGGAAGGCTGACACCCGAGACACCAAGGCCTCCGCGTCTGGCCTCAGTGCACTACGTTGTGGTGGCCAACCAAGAGGAGCCTCAATCAATAGAAGCCATCGTCGACCTGGAGAAACTTGAGCGTGTATGGGAGAAAACTGTCAAAACCGACGTTCACCCGAGCTTCACATTGTATGTCCCGTCATGTGAATGCCTATTGATGCATTCAATCCCTTAGGCAACTTACCTTACTAACCCGCTTGCAATATAGGCATGAACTTCAAGAGACTGTCAGAATCTGCAATGCGTCTGAAATTCTGCAGTCCAAGATTGCGGCCCTTTCACTTCCCGAGGGGTTCGAAGCGGTCATCGAACCTTGGCCCTATGGCGGTCTCGACATTCATGACGAGAATCGCCGATATTTCCAGGCGCTTGTCTTTGCCATTGACAAACGGAAGAACAACCCAGATGCCAACTTCTACAGCTATCCGCTTCCTCTAATCCCTGTGGTTGATTGGATCAAGCAAGAGGTTGTCCGGGTTGACGAATTGGCAACTGGAGGCGTGGATGACCCTTACGTTGCGCAGCCCAGGGGAAAGGGCATTATTGACCATTGCCAGCCTTCCGAGTACGTGCCGGAACTTCTCGAAACAAAGATGCGAGACGATCTGAAAGAGCTCAATGTTCTCCAGCCCAACGGACCTAGCTTCAGTGTCAAAGACGAGAGCCTGGTGGAGTGGCAGAAATGGAGGATGCGCGTCAGCTTCAACCCCAGAGAGGGCGCCGTCATTCACGATGTTCTTTATGATGGACGCAGTGTGCTGTACCGACTATCCATCAGCGATATGACGGTTCCCTACGCTGATCCTCGCAATCCATTCCACCGCAAGCAAGCCTTCGACTTTGGCGATGGGGGTATTGGCCACTGTGCGAATAATCTCGAGCTTGGATGCGACTGTCTCGGGGTCATCAAGGTAAGCTCTTGCGTGAAAAATGCGTGGTTCTCTGCTGACATTTAATAGTATTTTGATGGTGTTCTGAACCGCCCCGATGGTACAGCTCACAGCTCGCCTAACGTCATCTGCCTCCACGAGCAGGATAACGGCATAGGCTGGAAGCACACAAACTGGCGGACAAACAGAGCCGTCGTGACCCGGCGGCGAGAGTTGGTCATTCAGTTCATTTTAACCGTAGCCAACTACGAATACGTTTTCAACGTGAGTGCAACTTTTCTTAGCATTGGGTAGTAGCTGACCTTTCTTCCCAGTACAAATTCGACCAAGCTGGCGGTATCACAGTTGAAACAAGAGCGACTGGTATCTTGTCAGCAGTCAATGTCGATGCTGGCAAAACGGCGCCGTGGGGAAATATCGTATCTCCTGGAGTGCTCGCCCAAAATCACCAGCACATCTTCTGCGTACGAATCGACCCGGCTATTGATGGTCATGAGAATACGCTGGTCCAGCAAGAATCGCTCCCACTTCAGATTGACACCAGAACAAATCCCAACGGAAATGCGTACAAGGTTGAGGAAACGCCGATCACAACATCGGTTGGTCTTGATGCCGCTCCACACAACGCACGATTGTTCAAGGTTCAGAATTTGAGTAAGCGTAACCCAGTCAGCGGAAAACCAGTAGGCTATAAGATCGTGCCTCCGCCTACTCAACTTCTTTTGGCGGATCCTCGGAGCCGCCAGGCTCAAAGAGCACTTTTCGCCCATCATCATCTTTGGGTGACGAAGTACAGGGATGATGAACTTTACGCTGGAGGTCGCTTCACCCTGCAGAGTATGATTGAGGAAGAGGGAGTGTCAGATGCAGCTGCGTGATGCGATGATGTCTTGCAGAATGATATCGTCATTTGGAGCGTATTTGGGCTCACTCACAACCCGCGTGTCGAGGATTGGCCCGTGATGTAAGTCCCAAACAACTCGGTGTCGGAAACTTACCACTAACCAGGGGCAGGCCCGTCGAAACCATTCAACTGCACATCAACCCGGTAGACTTCTTTACCTCGAATCCAGCCCTCGATGTGCCCTCGAACCGTAATTTGACGTCTAAGTACGCAGGCGAGACAACTTCAGTAACTGTCAACGGGAAGGACTCGGGGGCGTCGTGCTGTAAATAAGAGCTGTGACTGGAATGAATGTTGGACATGGTAGTCGGTTCTTGCGCTTCCCGCACAAATTTGACTCGAGTTGGCTCAGAGAGGCCTGCCGTGTATTATCGTTGCTTTTATTCATTATCATTATACGGCCCTAGAAGACCGCAATCTCTACTCCCCTAGTCTGAGCTGCATTCTCCATGTCGAAGCTATCTGAGCCCTCCTTCCAGGCCGCTTCAAGGATTTCGTCAATCATCTTCTGGACATGGAATGAATCCTTCTTGTTGAATGATGCCCTTACATCGTCCAAGACCTTCTTCCACTCCGGGTGCGCTGCTAACAAGGGAACCTCTACGCTGGCCGTAACTAGTGGATAGATGAGGCCATTGTGAACCAGCAAGTGATGATTTGCGGGTATCTCAACTGCTCGGAATAAGGAGTAAATGGACGCAACAAGGCGGCACATGACGACTTCCGTCGAAGGAGATAGCGCTGAATCGGTTGATTTGTCATGTATAGGCGGTGGCTTCGGTGCTGGGTCCGCAGCGACGCGTTTTGTCCGCCTCCCTCGCCTCCTCACATCCAGGACCGCTGAATATCTCCAGCAGTCCCACAGAATGCATTGCGCATGCATGCCTGTCTCGCCAGGCCAGGCCCAGAGCCGCGCCTCTAGGTCTTGTCTCTCACTATCTTCGATGTCAGCTAAAATGTCCAGAAATGACCTCGGTAACCCCGAGACCACCTCTACGCCCCCGAGTCTCCCCCCTTCCCACTTGTCTTGATGCTTCCGCAGGTTGCGCCAAACACCCATGCTCGGACTTATCCTTCCTATCACTGATGTTGGCAGGTCCATGATAGATAACACCTCAATGGAATGGCGTGTGGGGAAGTCGTGGTCGGCAGATGGCACTAGGACGTCAAGCTTCGTGTCAAGATGATAAAGGTCCGCCATGAGCTGCAGATACATGGTGAAGGGACGGGCTTGAAGTAACTATGCAGCCAAAATTAGTTCGCGATCATGAATCGTGGCAGATCACGCAGCTTAGCAAGGACTTACGCATAGAGTGCAAACGAGGATGCCCGCCGACATGGTCGAGACATCCAAAGAGCCATGCCGACTTTCCAGTTCCGCTCGGAATGTTTGCAGGGCATGGTCGACGTGTTCCATCGCCAGTACCGAAAAGCCATCATCCATGTACGCTTGGATGGCAGTGCAGACGACAAAAAAGGCCTGGCTCTTTTCTGCCATTGCCTGGAAGTGTGACTGGAGCCAGATGTAACTTTCTGTCGTATACAAGCGATGCAAACCGGCATTCAGGACTTGGTACACAAGTCAGCCGTGGATCGTGTCTTGGATGTAGACAACTGGGGAAGGACGACTTACACTTATTAAATAATTGCCGTTTTGGGTCAATGTTTGCGCCCGGCGACGGCGCCAAGGGAGAGACAGCCCCAGACTCGGAGGCGGAGCCGGTCTGCGTGATCCCTTCGGCTCCGGGAGGGGAGGTAGAAGAGGACGTGGATGGGGCGCTGGCCACCTGCAGATGTGGATCCTCGGTGCTCGGCAGATGATCTGAGTGTGAGAGTTTGCTGGGCTCCGAGCTGGAACTGTAGAAAGAGACATCAGGGATCGCGGCTCCAGCAAAGCGACCACGCGAGGCTATTCCGTTGGTCCACTTGAGCGTTGTGTTGTAGCCTTCGCACTGGATTCCGCGTCGCTGGCAGGCCCGACAGTCTGGACGCGTCTCGTCACATTTCCTCTTCCGCCGCTTGCAGTTGGAGCAGCCTCCCCTGGAACGAACCATGTTTGCCCGAACAGTGATCTGTGAGTGGACAGTGGAAACAGGCCCTGCGGATAGTGGGCGTCGTGTATCTTGTTCGGCGAGCTGGCAGGTCCCGATGTCCGTCGGGAGGGGAATGTCTGGTCGACGTGTTGGGCAAGTTTCTTTTTAGGAGATAAGCTACTCCGAAGAGGCAGAAGGAATCGAGGCGCATATATATGCCCTAAGGGGCATGGCTCAGACGCCTCAACCAGGGGTCTGAGCACGCTGTTGCAGCTTTACAAAATGCGGGGACTGACAGGCTAAAGCGAATAAAGTTCCCCGTCGTCATGCTGAAGCTGCTTTGGAAACGGGGTCATGACAAGTTCCTGCAGGGAATCGCTGGTGAAGGGTGTGGCATCAAAGTTGATTTTCACGCGGCGGCTATCCAAACGCGACTGCAGACACACGCGGGAACGCAGCCAGGTCCTGGCATTAGATGCAGTAGGGTCGCTACACCTCTGGCCCTGCAGGCCTGTACGCCCGTATCATTTGACAGATGACTGGGGCTAGGCTACGGATGATCGCCAATAAAGTCTAACACGTCTAAAGAGGGTTAACCTGGACTTTGGTTTTGTTACCCAGTTTTTTTTTAGTGTTCTAGAAAGAGATTTGCATCAACAGGAGGGTTAACCTGGACGCATGTCTTATCGCTGGACGTCCTCCTGGATCGACAGGAGAACAGAACGTCGGTAGTTGCAACGACACCCCATCAGGGTCATATCAATCCAAGATATATCGAATGGCTGTCTGCCTCAATTTTTAGAACTTTTGGATGATCTCCAGCGACCACCAACAGTTAGGCTGGATCCTAGCACTCAATTTACCTACGCTACCGTGTTTCTTTGACCTCTTGACTACCGACCAAAGCTTCCTATGGATAACTCCTCGTCACCGGGTGTCCAGTCCATCCCTTTACCCCCTGGAACTGTCCACTTAATAAGCCGTAAGACATACCCACAGCCCGAATCGGCTTCATGTTGACCCAAACTCAGATGAACAAGCCACAGATTCATCCACGTTCATTCTTTCGCCCGTCCCATCTTCGGATCCAAACGACCCCTTGGTACAGACCTACGTGAACTCTCGGAAAGGTGGCTTGCTGACGAGTGTGTCTGACATCAGAACTGGAGCAGATGGCGCAAGTATCTCAATTATGGCCTGGCCATGGGGGTGACGGTCGCTGCTTTCACCAAGTGAGTCCTACTTCGACGGTGAAGTTGCTAGGCGGAAAGGCTGACACACGAATCCCGCGAATAGTTTATCGATCCAGACCGTCTTCTGGCAGCAGATGACCGTGGATCTTGACGTGAGCATCGCCCAACTTAGCAACGCACAGTCGGCTCAGCTTGCAGGACTCGCAACCGGATGCATCTTCTTCATCCCCTTCACCATCAAGTACGGCCGGCGACTCACATACTTGGTCTCAACGGCCATTCTCGCTGCTGCCGCTTGGTGGACATCGTCGATGCACTCATACGCAGAGTTGATAGTCACAGCAGTTATAACTGGTTTGGCTGGGGCGATCAACGAGACCGCAGTCCAGATGACGGTACGCTTGCATGGATAAGAAAGCAGGAAAGAGCGCATGTGTTTGCTAACTGGTTCTCAAGATTGCCGACCTCTTTTTCGTACACCAACGAGGATCTGCCAATGGCCTTTACTTCATTGCCGTCATGGCGGGTAGTTTCCTCACGCCGCTGGCTGCTGGTGTGCAAGCCGTTTCTCAGGGATGGCGTTGGTCATACTACGCTCTTTCCATCGCTCTCACGATTCTCTTCATCATGTTCATCTTCCTCTACGAAGAGACAAAATACGTGCCGATACCGTCGGTCAGAGCGAAGAGATCGAAGCAGAGCCCACTGAGATTGACAACGGTCTGACCAAGATCAAAAGCACGGAGAAAAGCGGACTCGAACTCAACTACACACAATCGAATGTTGATCGCACTATCCGCATGAACACCTATCGCGAACGTATGCGCCTCGTAACACCGACTTCAGAATCCCTTCTGCGCGTCTTCATTCTACCCCTACATGTGATCACGCTCCCTCATGTCCTCTTCACCGCCCTTCAGTTCGCGTCAGGGGTTTGCTGGCTGGTGTTGTTCATGTCTGTTGTATCAGTCGTCTTCTCTGCCCCTCCCTACAACTTCGACACTGCTGCTGTGGGGTACATGACACTTGGACCGTTCGTGGGGAACATCTTTGGCAGCCTCTACGGCGGACCATTTGCTGACTGGGCCGTACTTCGCCTGGCGAAGAGAAACGGTGGTCTTTTTGAGCCTGAGATGCGACTTTACCCTCTCTTCCTACCAGTAATCACCATGGCCGGCGGAATTGTCATGTTCGGAGTTACAGCAGACAGGGTAAGCTTAGTCTCCGCTGGTTCATCATAGGTAATGGCAGAAAACTGATAATAATAGGGGATGCATTGGATCTACCCCAGCATCGGCGGGGCCTTTTTCGCCTTTGGGCTGGGCGCCAACGGAGACATCACCTTCACGTTACTTATCGACACCTACCGAGAGGTAAATTCACTGTAACCATTAAAACGCACTAGATACTTACTCCTGTTTCCCAGCTTACCGCTGAGGCCTTTGTGGGCGTAGCCTTCATCCGCAACGCCGTCAGCGTTGGTGTTCCTTCTGCTCTCGTTCCTTGGATGTCGAGCATGGGTCTCAGTAACATGTACATCCTCAGCGGGGCGATTGCTTTGGTTATTGGACTCTTGTACGTGCCGATGATCATCTGGGGCAAACGGATTCGAACGGCCCTCGCGCCCCGATACTGGCGACTTGTGGAGAAACGCATGAAGATTTAGTGTGCAATTTTATTGCCTGGTTGGGTTAGGAAGATGTTTGGGGGCTTGGGCGGTTCGCACCCGCACACACCCGCATATCCACCCGCAGCCTGCAGAACCCTTGTCTTCCATCCTCCTTGTTGCAAGCCGTATGTCTCGTTGTGCCTACTGTCGATAGCATTGGTGTCCACAAACTTGGCAATCTGTATTTCATTCTTTGGATTATAAACAAAACATGAAGGTTTAGATTCATTGATTTCTCCTTAGAGCTTCTCAGCTGGCTTGCCAGGGAAGTTTGTCAACCGATAGCAATCAATGATTGGCTTCCCCTCAAACATCGTCATAACACCGATAGCAAAGACTCCATTCATCCAGTCATAAGGGCTGCCTCCAGGAGCCTCAAAGGTGATATGCGTGAAGTACTCTACGTCGTCCTGAGACGCCGTGGGGGTTAACTTCTCCGTCTGTCCCGGGCCGCTTCGATAGATACCATGTGCGTTGACCAAGATAAACACTCCATCGTTGGTTTGGAGTGTGTATCGGGCATTCAATCTCGAAAACACCTCATGAAACCATGAGACCCGCGATCGATAACGCGTATCTGATATTAGTCACTGACCTTCCCAGGGCTGACCTGCTCCGCCCAGTCTGCGCCGCTGCGCTCCACTATCTTGCCTTCGATTCTGGGTCCTTTCACCGAACCGCTCAAAATGGGCAATACAAGCCGCGTGGTACCAGTGTTGTCCACATTGCGTATCTCGGACACAGACGGATCCATATCGCAGACGATCCGATAGATGAAATCCAAATGGGGCATGCGCATGGGTGGCACATCAACCCCGCTCGGGGTGAACGCGTTCCCCGGGGATGGAGTGTGAGCGGAGTCTCTTCCTGACCACATGTTTGGGGTAACGTGCGTGCCGGATAATCCCTGTATTGCAAAGAAATGGGTGATCGAGTCGGGGATTGACGCAGTTCTGGCGCTAATTGGGGTGATAGATGATGGCTGAAAACGCCGCCCGTTAAATATTGTTTGTAACACGACCGACGATGACACAGATCACAAAGGAGAACCTTCTCTCCCGACTCCATTTGCCGGGGTTTGAGATGCGGGACACACACCTCACTACGGCCTCGGCACTCGGCCGGCACAGCTACCCCAAGCTCCGGCGCCATCTCCTTCCCAATCGAGATAATAGACGCGCCGCCACTTTTCCGAGCTTGCTATTGATAACATCAAGATGATCCCAAGTTCGTTCATCACTTACTTCCTGATAAGCGAGCGCGGCTGACGTGCAGTTCCGAGAATCGTTCCGCTGCCTGCATAGTTGTCATCTGAAGTCTTGCATCAGCCATCAAGCCACCCCTTCCCTTGCCCTTCTCTTTCCTCGACCAGTAACCACCAGCATTTCACGATGCCTGCAGCCATGGAGTGGGAAGTCATAGCTTCTCGTCACAGAGAGAAGCAACAAGCTTCGATACCCCAAGAATGGGTGTTGTCAGACCAGAAGCTTCAAGAGCTTCGAGATGCTGGAACACCCAAGGAGGGGCAGTTGAACGCTCTCGATGTTGCACGGAAGTCGAGACTGTTTACGGATAGCGAACTTGAGATCACCGAGTCTTACAGTGCAAAGGAGCTCTTAGCCAAGATTCACGATGGGAAGCTCACGTCTGAGGAAGTCACAGTAGCATTCTGCAAGCGGGCGGCTCTGGCGCAACAGCTTGTAAGCGATCTCGTCAAACTTCATACTTCGAAAATTAACGAGGATTAGATAAATTGCTTGACCGAGATATTTTTTGCTGAGGGTATCGCGAGAGCTAAAGAACTCGATAAACTTTTCAAGGAAACAGGAAAGCCCACCGGTCCTCTGCACGGTCTCCCGATCAGCGTGAAGGTCAGCTGCCTACCAGTAAGAGACGTCGAGTCAACTAGCTAACAGAGACAGGACTCCTTCAAAGTAAAAGGCCATCACGCCACAGTCGGCTACGTTGAGTTTCTCAAGCGACCTCCGCCAACGACAAATTCGGCGATGGTTGACCTTTTGCTGGACGCGGGAGCTGTGTTTTTCTGCAAAACGAACGTTCCACAGACGATGATGGTCTGCAATCCCTATCCCCTGGAAACCTTTCCCGAATCATTTAACTAACGGGGTAATGACACAGACCGCAGACTCTGAGAACAACATCTTTGGCAGAACCCTGAATCCGCACAAGACCTCCCTCACAGCTGGAGGCTCAACAGGTGGGGAGGGTGCTCTCGTATCATTCCGTGGCTCTGTTCTCGGCGTCGGTACCGATATTGCAGGCTCCATTAGAATCCCGTCCCTGTGCTGCGGCATCTACGGCTTCAAACCAACAGCCGATCGGACGCCTTTCGGGGGCCAGTCAAATTACCCATTCCCGAAGGTCCACCTGCCTGGCGTGGTGCCCGTGGCGGGCCCCATGGCGAATTCAGTCGACGATCTGTTCTTGTTCATGGAAATTGTGCTCTCGCAGAACCCATGGAAATATGACGCCTCCGCAATCGCCGCACCATGGAGTGCTCCCAAATCTGACAACGCCAAACGTTTGACAGTTGGAGTACTTCCGGAAGACCCGGAATATCCCATGCACCCGCCCGCTCGTCGAGCCCTCGAGGACGCAGTCTCCGCTTTGCTGAAGGCGGGACACAAGGTCATCAGGCTGCCGCAAGATCCTGACTGTAGCGCCGGGCTTGGCGGAAGATTGGGATTCCAGTACTTCTTCATGACTTCGGATGGCTTGGACGTCCTCGCAAACGAGATTGGAGAACCTCTCGTCCCTTCTGTAAAGCGAGGGGTGCATCCTTTCACGAAGACGAAGCCTCCGGTTTCTGCGGATAAGCCTGTTGCACACCAGCTTAGCGATTTCCTCGGTCTCCGTGACGCCTATGCTGATAGCTGGCGGAAGACGTGGCGAGAACATGAACTTGATGTGGTTATCGGGCCAGGAGCCATCAGTACCTCTGTGCCCCATGACACGTATGGTAACCCGGTCTACACGTTGATGTGGAATGTGTTGGATGTAGGTCTATTAACAACTGATGAAGAGACTTTGTCGCTGACCTAGGGCAGTATCCTGCTAGTATCATCCCGTACGGCTTTGCATCCAAGGAGAAGGACCCTTCACCTGAGAAGGCTGTGGCGGAATTCGAGGCAGACTGTGAGTTTCAGGAACCCCACACCACTGTCTCGACACGAAATGGTGATACTGACTGTTCTTAGACGACCCCGAAGCAAGCGATGGAGCTCCTTGCTCGATCCAAGTGGTTGCCCCTCGATTCCATGACGAGCAGTGCTTAGAGGCGATTCGGATCATCGACAGAGACATCAGAAGATAGAACGTTGCCGAAGGCACCAAGAGCGAGGGCTCGAAGATGGCCTCAAGTGCGGGATCATGTTTTCTCTATAGGTTTATCTTGAGCACCATTATTGTCATCTAGACCGTGGCGGGCTCGGAATTGCGCTAGCCATTCAGAGTTATCTGCAACAGTCTGATTCCATTCGTCGTCGCTGTCATAAATGACCCGTCTCGATTCCTGCCTCAGCATATCGTCTGTAGGATTAATGCCTTGAGACATGTATTCGTCTGCGAAGTGCTTCAGGTGTCGCTCCAATATCTCGGTGAACGCTTTGGAAGTCGCGGCTCTCGAGGTCAAAACCGATGGCGAGGGGAGTGGGTCGGGTTCCTTCAGGTCTGTAGATAATTCCTCCACAGTGTCTTTGAATCCATGTGTCCGGGAAGAGATCTGAGCAAAGTGATCTTATGTGCCCTGTTTGGTTGCTGAGAACGGTACCACGCTCATAGACTCCGATCCAATGAGGTACGGTGGTAGAGCATGAACTACCTGCTCTGCAACCGCGGGTGTAAAGCCATGCTCTCCTTTCCAGTCCTTCATCGTCAAGCCTTTTCGGAAATGGGCCGCAAGATGGTCGGTTCTCTTGTTCCACGTCAATAGCGCCATGCCGCAGAATCCACACCGAGAGGTGATCTCCATGGACTGAACCCTCCAATCGTCAAATCGGGGCAGCTTCTCCAACTTGTGCATAACGCGCAAGTGCTGAACAAGGTGGTCTTTTCGTCCAAAGGAGCGTGCTTCGATCGGTCGGTCGTGGCAGGCGCTGTGGTTGTGCATATCGAGATGTTCTTCTGTCGGGTCTATGGCACTGCAGTATGCGCAATGGGGCCTTCCCGTCACTGTCGACATGACAGAGCCTCCACGGGGGGCACACACCCAGGACTCTAGATTCAGATGTCGAGATTTCTCATGCCGAGCCCAGTCATACTTCGTCTTGAAATTATCGCAACAAAACGTACACTTGAACGGGCGGCTGTCCTTCGTCGTGATGCTTCCACGCTTCTTCCCAACGCGGCCTTGGCGGGTTCGATTCAAGGGGCCGAATCCAGCTCGTCTTCCTCTTGAAGCCTCTGATATACCAGACCATGCAGAATTGGCCGACTGCATCGAAGAGCTGCTCCCGCCACTGTCAGCGCTTGTACCAGAGTTAGCCCGGGAGTACGCTGGCTGAGATCGACTTTGTCCATCTTGTGAATCAACCTGATTTGTTCTGAGCGCATCAAAGATAGCTGCCATCGAAGCAGGCTCATCTTGAGGCGGTGAATCCTTCCATCGTTGCAACGGATGTGAGTCTTGCTGGGTTGTAGGGGAGGCTGGTATCGGGATTGGTACAGCCCTTTGTTCAGATTGCATGTATCGGTACCGACTTCGCCTACGTGGGAGGCCGCGGCGTCCCCTGAGCTCTTGCTCTTCAACTGCTGCGGACCAGTTGATGTTGTCCGAAGGCCTTGTAACTGGTCCAGGGAGTGGCCATTGAAGGTTGCTTAACTCTTGTGCCGGGTCGTCGTAAGACAGGTCGTGTCCAAACCATGACGAATTTTCGCCGTGGGAGATGGGCTCCGCTTGTGACATGTCCCCGGACCAGAGGTGGTCAGAACTCTCGGACATCAGGCCGGGGTAAGTTGTGCCGGATACGGCGGCATCTGGTGCCGATCATGGCGGGTGGGAGCCGATGAAGCCTCCATCTGAGTTGCCAGAGGCTAGTCCAAGCAGCGAATCAAGAACTTGCTGGTCAAGATAAGCCTGATCTTGTGTATGATTCGAGGCGTCATTTGTTGTAGAGCGTGTCGCACGACGGTATGCACCGCCGCTCCCATCTGCAGGATCGCCAGCGGTCATCGGTCTCTCGGAGGTAAGTGGTTGTTGAGCTTGGAGCAGATTGGATATTCCTTTTTCGCGCGCCCTAGACACTGTAACTGGGCACGTAGGGAGTTAAAGGCAACAGTCACGCTACGCCCATCTCTTCTCGTAGCGAACAGATTGCTGCCGGTATGTGGAGAATGATTAGGAGAATTCCCTGAACGTCCTACGCCTTAGGGCGTGAAGTTACTACACTGAGCCAAGCGTCTCCGGATCCACGTGACGCGGAGTAAGCGGAGACTCTATGTCTCTGGCAGTTGTGGTGTGCTGTCAAAGCGTGAAGAATTATTTTGGCGTCGAATCCAAACCCCGGAAAAAGGGTGCAGACACCGAAGTTCTTACAGAAAGACCGTCGTCATGCTATGCCACCTTTGCTTGTACGTACTCGGCCCGATGTTTGTTACGAGGCAATACATGATGAAAGAGGTCCTTGCCACTCCGGGTTTCATGATATCCGTAAGGCGCTACTCTACTGGTTCGTAACGAATTAGGGACGAACCTTCATTTAGTGCCCAGGTTGATTGAGTTAAGCCCGTCGCCTCTCTGGACAAACTAGACTTAAAACAACCTCAAGTATGTGCCCGAGGCGAACGGCGACATGAGACCAGAACCCGCCTGCCGGCATTTGAATTCAGTTTGAAACTGTCATTTCTCAACTACTTTTGCTATTTACGCCTCACGTCTCAAGCAGGCGCCGCACGTCGAGTCACCTTGACGTTGAACTCTTTCTGGATATGTACCGCAAAGTTTTCGGTTGTCCAAGGTTTTGCGGGATCTACGATCGTGAAGTCAAACCGCCGAAGGAGCTACGTAAGAACCATCGTCAGCGATCACCTTTGACGTTGCAAAGCGACAGGTAGGCGGGAACTTACCTCAACATAGACCTTATTCAGCTCGAGCATGGCGATGTTCTTGCCAAGACACTCCCATCGACTTCCCACTCCAAAGTCCAGCATAACTTGGGTGTCCATCACACGGTACTGCTCTTTGGAAATACCGAGCCACCGCTCTGGTCGAAACATGTCGGCGTCTGCCCCGAAGACCTCTGTCTGACGCATCACTGCAAAAGGAGACCAGGCCACGTTGGTTCCCGCTGGAATGCGCATTCCACAGATCACCTCGTCTTTGTCGGAAACCTTGGGCAATAGACCCGTCGCCGGGGGGTAGATTCGGATCCCTTCCCTTATCACTGCCTGGAGATACTCGAACTTTCTAGCTTCCGCGTCTGTGATCGGCGATGAGATGCGGCCCTCAGCAACACCCGTATCTATCTCAGCCCGCAAACGGGCGTAGACATGTGGGTTTGTCATGATGAATAGCATTGTGGTTCGGATTGCTGCGGCAGTAGAATCAGAACCGGCAATGATTTGAACAGTCGTTTCACCTTCTGCTTCTTCTTTGGTAAGGCCATGGGAGACGAAAGAGCCAAGGATGTCGCGTTTGATAACGGGCTTCTCGCCGTAGCGCTCCTCAACGGCCTCTGCGGCCCTCCGCATGACATCGCCAATGCCGATGATATCCTTTGAGCTGGGCATGAAGAACTTTAGGGTCGAGGACTGTAGGATTCTGAGCATCCAGGGCTGCAATGCAATGACTAGTAGCGAAGGCAGGGTTTTCTCCGTGATCTCAATGTACCGCATGGTATCGGCGTCGGCTTCCAAGTACCCGAATTTCTTGCCAAATCCCAAGGCGGAGATGACGTCCAGGGTGAAGTACTGGACCTTGCGAGCCAAGTCGACGGTCTTATACTCAGACCCAGTCGACAAGTATCGCGTTTCTAGTAGGTGAACCAGTGCTTCAACTCGTTCGTCGATGACATCTTCCACGCCATCGACATCTTTACCTGCGTAACCGGCCGCGAGCTTGGCCCGAAGAGTGTCATGATATTTGTCGTCCAACGCTGTGAAAACACTGTCGGAGTATGGGTCGAAACGTAGGCCCAAATACCAGAGGCCTCGCTTCCAGTGGGAGCGAGCCGCCCATAGAACTCGCAGCGTAGCGCCATCACCGCAGAGGACCCAATTGGGCGCAATCCGAACAATGGGGCCTGCAGAATGGGTTTCGTTAGCTTCGCATGCAAGCGGATTGCGTAGGTGAGCGTCGCAGACTTGGTGTATATGTGGACTAATTGTATTGGGCATACACCTCACAGGTTGGATGGGGAACGTGGTTACGCATCCTTAACAGCGGAATTATTACGCACCATGCTTCTTGTTCAGGTCTTGCAGAATGAAAGAGAGTTTGCCGCTGAATTGTGCCCTCATGAGCCAAAGATCGGCCCAATGTGCCCAGAAGGGCCCTGGAATGTGTCTCATCCGTGCATAGTCACGTACTCGGCAGATGACCAGGTACGCAGTCCACAGCACTGCGGCGACGGATGCCACGGTAGTAGCAGAATACTGCATCCAGAGTTCTTGACCCGGCTGATGGGCAGCTGGGCAGGCACAACCAAGCAAAAAGCAAGCTCAATTGGCAGAGGATGGGAGCACAAGACGGCCCTGGGGGTGAGACAGGGGATGGGATGAGAGGGGCGAGGACGCGAGATGTGAAATTTGTCGTGGCGGGACCCGGAAATCGGGCACCTGGCGAACTTAGTTGTCGACAAACAGCTCGCTGCGCCGCAAAGGCTTGATCCTCAGAATTGCCGGTTGATAGCTGTCAGATTGTAATTGAAAGCGGCAGGTGACTGGGTGTACGGGCAGTAGACTTTGCGATGCTTACTAGGTCGTCGCACAAAATCCGAGGTCTGGAAACCTGAGCGGTTCGGACGGCAGCGTCTGATAGTGTGATGCGTTCGAGCACGTCTGAGGGCCAGGATAATTGTTTCGATGATGTACTTGCGCGTTTTTCAAGCGACGTGCTAACTGCACTTACTAGTGAGTACCTTCGACTGGAAAAGAAAGACCAACACTGAATATGCAGCTCTGCTGGGGGTTCGAGAAGGAGTGAGTTGCAACTTGCAAGGTGAGGATTTGAGGTCCCCGGGCGTGAAAGTTAGCTGCAGAAGCAACATGGAAAGCAGAAGGGCCTGTCAGAAAAAGAAAACGGGAACAGTAAATACGAAAAGCCCATCTTGAATATCCCCTGCTTTGAAATGGCACCTAGATATAATCCTGCATCTTCGCGTGAGCTAAAGGTGACATCTTGCCCAATGTGTGTTGGCGTAGCACTGTGGCAGGCCCGTCACGATGCATCAACGGCCGCCGGCAAATACGGGGCAGCAAATCGAGTGCGAGGTGCTTGCTGACAGTCAGCAGCAATCTTTACAGTTTGTGGATATGTGTCCGTTGTAAGAGATGGGAAGCTGCAAGAGAAGACGACTCCCGACCGGGATGGTGACATGGATGTTGGTGATGTTGCGGTGCTAGTGATGCACACAACCTGTAGCTTTGCTGTTCCCCGGCGTAGGGCATCTCACTGAATTCATTTGTTTCTCCAATGTTTGCGACAGAGACACAAAGGCACTGGACTGTGCATCCGTTTGATGCCGTAAGCCTTCGGGCCTTTTTCAGTCCAAAGACGTTTCAACTGGAAGTTGTTTGGTCCCATGATGCCGTTTGAATCCGAACTAATAATTGTTGTTTCATCTCACAGTTGCGATGGTGTTCTTCTCCGTGCCCTTGGTCCCGGGATTGAGACCATGTGCCTAACGCATCGGCCACAACATACGCAACGGGCTCGGGTAACGGTGGGTGGGAATTGTGGCGCACCTCTGTTCGCTCGGTGAAGAGCCCCTGGCAGCTTCACTTATCCTGCATGGGACAAGAGCTCGCCTTCATTGAAGCCATGAACCGAAGATGAAATGAGCTGTGTTGTTGCCCATGGGTCAAGTAGGTGGGTTTCCGGGCGCCAGCAGTATTCTTTCGCAAGCCAAAACACCTTCGATGCCCTCCTCCGTATCGTCTAATGTTCTTCCATTGCAATTCAAGCGGCTTACATTGTCCCCCACTCGACCCCCGAAGATGGCGGGGTTCCGGTGCTGTGTTTTGGCCAGCCAGAGCGTCATTCGTAACACACACCGAGCACCTAGACTCAGAACCAAACGGGTATTGATACGGGCCGCTTATGAATGATGCAGTGGGCGATGAGATGCATTTGATGAATTGACAATGGCCTGAATGAAAAGAAACTTGGTAGTTAATTTCCCCTTGGCCCCATTTCCTCTTGCCGACAGCCCAATGGGCATCGCTGAGAAAGCTGTTCGGCTTTTTCTGGACTCCTCATGTCATCATCTTCATGCAGCTACTAGTCGAGCACCTTGGAACCGCGTTAGTGTCATAGTCCCTTGAAGACGCAAGACTCTATCGGTAAACCACGCGATGCAACCCGGAGCGTGGGCCTTCTCGCTTCGCTGCCGTCTGTCTCCCCTGCGCAGTCTTCATCCCCGTTTGGCTGCATCACATCCCACCGCACTACAGACGCGAGGCCCCTAATTCCGCAGTAGTCTCTCCTCGCACGTACATTGAGCCGGCGAGAAACGTCTGCAATCTGCAGTCTGATGTATCACAAAGAATGCCTAGTTGACCGTTGCCTGAGGCTGGTCTGCCTCTTATTAAAGACATATGACATTTTGCAGCCCGCTAGGCGTAACCACTCCTCTTCTCCCTGCGTCTGCTTCGGCCTCCTTTGATCTTGATGTTTACCTCTCTGGCAGTCTTTGCCTCTAATTCTCCCGCTTGAGTCTCTTCGCAGCTGTCTGATGCTGCATCAGGATACTCGGCAGCTCATTCTTCTCAACACAGCCACGTCGGACCCCATTCACAGTTCCGAACAGTTGTGACCCCTCTCAGTGGAAGCTCGCGCCATGGTCGTGTCTCCGCCGCAGTCCCCGGTCTCCCCGGTATCTGCCACAAACGCCCACCAAAGGCCCGCCGAATCCCCTAAAACAGCCCCAACTCCAGCACCGCGGCCAGAAGACGCCTTCTCGCCGCCACCGGAATCTTCATATGCATTGGCGTCCGAACAGGAGCCAGCGCCGCAGATTGTAAGTGAAGGCTGCATGCTAGCTTCATCCATGGACATCGTCCTCGGAGGAAAAATACTAACCTGCCAATAGGAAGCGGACGCAGTCGACAATTCTGACACCGATTCGGCTCTCGGCGTTGTTAGTCTACCATATTTCCATCGTCCACCCGCCTCTCCGCCCCTTGTTGCCCCCTGAAGACTCCTCCACTGCGACTCCAACGGTAGCCACTCCCAGAGCGCGTACAGAGGACGCACTGGAGACATCTGCGAGTCATCCGAGCAGACCAATCGTCTTTCTGCCTTTTGATATCCCGGCAGCGTCACGCATCGGACCACAAACCTTCTCCGCTAGCCAAGGAGTTTGCCTGCTAATTCCCGTTGCTTAGCCTTTTCGCGATTCGTTGACATCGCTGCGGTCAAGCATTCGCCATTACCAGCACGAAAATGGCCGCACGTATCATGCCATGAGTGCGGGGAGTAAGTGATAGTACGTTGTCTCATCTGCAGCGTGCCGAACTGACCGCTTCCTCAGAATATTTCCTTCCAAACGATGAGGTGAGATTTGACCAGTGCAATCGAACCCGGTTGCGGATAATAATTGACACTTTCATTCGTGTTGAAAGTCGGAGGTCGACAGGTTGGGTAGGAATTCTCCGCACCGCATCTGGGTCACCGTGGCTGACTGCTGCACAGATTTGCAGCATTATGTGATGACTCTTACGATAGGAGGCAATCACTGCCTCTGCCCGAAAAATATGGGTGCCAAAAGAGTGCTTGATCTCGGAACTGGCACCGGAATCTGGTCCATGGAGTATGGTAAGATGGCCCCTCCTCGCACAGCCCGCCCACTCAAGGGTGAGATTAAGGTCTGACATGATTCTGACAACCACCAGCGGATGCGCATCCTGATGCTGAGGTAGCACTTACACGTGTCAGAATTTCTGCCACTGGCTGACAGTATGGCAGGTGATTGGAGTCGATCTTAGCCCCGTCCAGCCAGACCTGTGAGTTGCCCTCCATTCACGACTTGCCAGTTGCGCCTCGCTCATCATAAGCAGTGTGCCCCCGAATTGTTCTTTTGAGGTATGCTTAGACAGAACGAGACCGTTATTGAGTTTCATCTGACAGGATGTCACAAAGCTCGATGATTTGGAGAAGGACTGGACGTGGTCACGACCATTCGACTTCATTTTTTCTCGCATGATGACAGGCAGTTTTGCAGACAATGGAAGTATCGTCTACAAGGCTTTTGAGTGAGTTTGACCTGTGCGGGCCGTTGGTTTGGTCGCCTACTGATACGCTCTGAAGCGCCCTGGAGCCAGGCGGCTATTTCGAGGCCCAAGATATGGCTCTTCCTTTAGGTTGCGACGATGGGACACTATCAGTTGATTCAGACCTTTGGAAATGGGTCCTCCTGGTAATGGAAGGTATGGCAAAGTTTGGTAGACCTGTCACCGCTGCGGAGCAGTGGAAGCAACTCATGGAAGAAGCCGGTTTCGAAGACGTTGTTGAGACCATCTACAAATGGCCCACAAACCGTTGGCCTCGAGACAAGCATTACAAGGATCTTGGCATGTGGAGCTTAGAGAACATGGACCAGGCCCTTGAGCCAGCCACGCTTGCTCCCCTCACAAGAGCTCTTGGATGGAGTTACGAGGAGGTTATCGTTCTCGTCAGCAAAGCCAGAAAGACATTGAGAGATACGAGCGTACACGCATACTGGCCGATGTAAGGTTCCCCTTCTGAATACAAGGTCAAACTCAATGCTGATATGAGGCTGCAGATACATCGTTCACGGGCGAAAGCCGTATAGAAGGGATAAGGGCAGGGCGTGAAAAGAAAAACATACGAAAAGCTTCAGAATACGCAGAACACGAGTCGACTTACGGATACCCCGAGTTGGAGATTAGTAGGAACAATCTAATCGCGAATGGAATCATGAACACGACTTTTTCCCCCAATTGCGGCTGTTCCTGTAAAGCTTTTCAAACCAAGACACGCTGAACATACATACACGATACTCCCAATTGATATTTCCCATGGTCTGAAGCTTCCATATCAACCGTATTAGCACAGAAATGCTGTGTGGACAACTTGTATCAAGGATGCTACATTATATTCTATGCCAATCTGTATGAACATGTAAGGCTATGTTGCCGTACCAGTCACCAATCCTACGGCTGTCGGCCACTATATTTGTACCTAGTAGTGAACAGACTCCTCAAACTGAATAGCAGGCTCCGCTTCCTTCTTGTAATGGACGGATTCCAGAAATTCGATAGCGGGCTCAGCTTCTTTCTTGTAGTGAACCGACTCGGAAGAGTTGATGGCGGGCTCTGCCTCGGCCTCTGGCTCCCGCTTGTAGTGGACGGAGTCTTCAAACTCAATAGCAGGCGCAGCTTCCGCCTAACGTTTGTAGTGGACAGAGTCTTCGAACTCAATCGCTGGCTCGGCCTCCTTCTTGTAGTGGACGGACTCCAAGAAGTTGATAGCAGGCTCAGCCTCGGCTTCGCGCTTGTAGTGCACGGAGTCCTCGAACTCGATGGCTGGCTGTGCCTCCGGCTGAGCCTCCTTCTTGTAGTGGACCGACTCGAGGAAGTTGATGGCGGGCTCGGCCTCGGCCTTGGGATTGGCTTCTCTCTTGTAGTGGGTGGACTCGAGGAAGGAGATGCTGGCCTCTGTTTCGGCCTCAGGCTGTGCGACGGGGGCGGCAACAGCGAGAGAAGCGCCAGCGAGGAGGAGGATGGTGGAGGCCTTCATGTTGAGGTTTTTCAAATTGAGGTTTGAATGGGTGAGAAGTTGAGGGGCAGATTGTGAAAGTCAGGTTGAGAGGGGAGCGGAAGTCTGTCGATCCTAGAGCAAGACTTCAGGTACATCTTTATACAGGCAAACCTGCTACTTCTGCAAATGCAGTTGCAATGACTTGGACATCTTCGGTGGTCTCGCAAGCTGCACTAAGGCAGAATGGGAAGCTGGCACTACACCGACTTGGATGACCTGGTGCTGTCGGCATCGGATCCGACGAAGTTGCCATGAACAGTTTACTGGCCAGCATGATAACAGACTCCACCGACATGCTCCAAGAACTTCTGTTGCGGGGAAGGCCAGGGTCTTGACATGATGACGTACTCTCACTGTATTATGGCGTTCGGTTTCGCTACATCTTCACTTCCGGTGGATCTCACATCCTCTGTCAACTTCGAAATGTGGTATTCGCATTCACAAGAAGTAAGTAAGATGAGCTGCGGCAGTTATGAAAGCTTCCAGCTCAGACGCGACATGAGGTTGGATTGGCTTTGAGGTGATTCATGCGTCGTGTGCTTCAGTGAAGCCTCGAAGCGGGATGATACCAACACAAGCTTTCTATCAAGAAGATCAAGCCTTCTTGGTCCGCAATAATCAGGACTCTGGCCCTGCAGACCCAGCCCCTTGGGCAGACGGGACCACTTAGTTCGAGCGATCAGATTGAAATAAGCTTTCCGAAGTCGGCTGACTTGACCAGAAAGGAAGGTGAGTACCCATATCAAGCTGTCGAGTCAGGTTCGGGTAAGGGTTGAATGAGCTCAGAGCCGGGTGAATGGGGTTTAGAAAGCGGAATGCCGGCGACACCCCGCAGCTCAATTGGACGTGCAAATCAAAGTAATCAATTTCACATAGTATGCTCGTATAGTGACCAGGAACCGTAGAACGCGCTGGAATCCCCAAGCGCGATATCATGATAGCGAGTCATGTTGGGTCGGGTTGCCCTTGCTTGTCAGCTCTGGCTCGTCCAGACCTTTGGGAAGACTCCTTATCATGTTTCCATGCTCTGGATATTGACAAACCTCGAGACGACTTGTCATCGATTCTTGACCCCTTGTCCCGAGTCTCTCGACCAAGTCCAATCCATCAAAAATGGCGGGAAGATACTTCCTCTTGACTGAAGCGAAAGATGCCGCGGAGCCTGAGCTAGAGGGGTTTCTCTCGGATAGCGACAAGCCAAAAATGTACCCTCGCGGCGGCTCATCCAGAATGACCTTACGCGACAAGTTTGCTACCTCCTTATTCGTTGCCAGTTGCGTCCTTTTGGGCCTTTCTGTGTGGATTCATTTGCATCCCAAGCCACCAACAGACCGACAATGCGTGAAGCAACTCAATGTTCCATGTACGTCACAACTGAACGCCACCAATAGTTTCATAGTGTGTTATAGCTAAACCCGACATTAGCACCAGTTCACGATGTCTTGGAGTACGAGGAAGTCCAATTCGACAACGCTTTCTGGAAGCCAAGCCCATACAAGGGTAAGCCAACACCTGAACTGGAGGCGAAATGGAAAGAGCTGTGGTATTGTAAGTTCACCATGCGGGCTTATAGCAGCTGTGGCCATCGACTAAGGAAACATAGATGGCTCTTTCGACTTGCCAGACTCATACTTGCCCTCCATGAACAAGTCCTCTGGTGGCGTTGGGGGAGATCCCTGGGCCCGTACCGAGTCTGGAAATCTCCTGGCGGGGCTTGAAGTTTTTCACAACCTTCACTGCCTCAACCTTGTAAGATGATGTCTTTCCCACCAACATTGACGCTGACTGAGATCCAAAGGTGAGACAATATGCGCACAAAGACGAGTACGACTACAGCAACGATCCAGCGTTTCACGGAAGCCCCGAGCTTGTCCTAGCGGTGAGTCGCCTAGATATCCCGTGTGGCAAGTCTGCCAAGAAGAGCCCGCTGCGCGAGCATCAGACTTTCTGAGACTTGTACTCCTGTGTCTAAGATTCCTCGGCAATTCTAATTTCTTCCAGCACGTTGATCACTGCATTGAGGCGTTGAGAATTCGATTGCAGTGCGCCGCCGACGTTACACCATTTTTGCACACGAAGGGCGCCAAAGGCACGCAGCCGGATTTTGACTCGCAACATAGATGCCCCAAATACGATCGCATTGTGGAATGGGCCAAGGAGCGGCAGATCATGGTCGAGAAGTCGGACTCGAAGGAGGGGCACGGGCATCATGGATGAATAATTATATCATTAGATCAAATAAAAGATAGTGACAATTGATGACGAGATAGGTGTGGCAGAGGTAAAACTAATTTGATATGCTTAATAGTTGATTGGGAGTCCCATCCTGCTACGATACATCGCCAGATTTTTGTTGTCAAATAAATCAAATTGCATGTGCTTATCCCATGTCCGTGAACAGTGGACCATCTTGCGCCGGCCATCGTTTCCCCGAGGGTAAATCAAACAATGGTTCTAGGTTACATTGGCAAGCCCCCAAAACAATAGCTGCACATCGCCAAAAAAGCGACGCTCACAGACCCGTTATGTGCAGAGTGAAATGCATGTGGATATCATCTTAGTACAGACCGACGAGGATGTCACCGCGTACGCGGGCAGTGACGTGGACTTCGGCTTCCAAGTCCAACTTGATACCGACCATGAGAGCGGCCTTGGTCAGTTGACCCTTGTCGTCGACGGGACCCTTCAGGAGGTTGCCTTTAAGCTTATGTTAGCATGCTTGGCAACGGTGCCAGGGGCAGACGGGGAAGCTTACCGACGGGGCCGTTGGCGTTGCCAGAGAGGTTTGGCATGGGGACGGGCAGGCCAGGCTGGGGCATGCTGCGTCCGAGTTGACCGTTGTTGGGGGGGTAGGAGGTAGGGTAGGCGGGAGCACGCTGCTGCTCAGCGGCATCGGTCTTTTGGCTGGAGGCACTGAATGCATGAGCGATCTGCATGCCAAGATGTTGGAAGAAGCTGGTGGGGTTTTACTTACGGAGAAGACATTGTGGTAAGGAATCGGACGACTTGGTCTTGGAGAGAAGTTTGGAGTTCTTCGGGTGAGCTGGCCTCGTCGAGTTCTTCGGGATTAAGAAGACCTCGTTCTAACAAGAACTGCTTGGATGGTGACTTTGGCGAGGGTTTGGGACTTTTAGCTTGGGGGACTTCGAGGTCTTTCGATGCGTTGTTGGCTTCGACGATAGAAGTCAAAGAAGAGAGGGAGCGTTGTACGTAATGGCGTTTCTTATCAACTGGTGATTCGGATTCTTGAGGAAGAGAAGAAGCTCGAGAACGATTTCCGTTGTTGGCGGGAGGGAAGTTATTATTGTCGGTTGAGACTCGGATGGGTAGCTTGAATGAGAGGGATCTTCTGAGAGCTCCTGGCGCAGCAGAACTGTCTTCGGGTGGAGGAGGTGTTGGAGTAGGAGTTTGGGACGGGGCCGGTTTTGCAGGGGTCTCGGCAGGGATTGATGCAGCTGATGCAGAGAGGCGCTTTGACGACGTGCTAGACGCTCGGGTTGCGTGGCCTGGTCTCTTGGGGATTGGTGGCTGCTGCTGCTGAGGAGGAAGTTCGAACTTTGAGGATATCGTGGCGATCGGGGAACCTGTTCCCACGGACTTTTGATTTTTATGTTGTTCTGTTGCGGTGTTGAGAGGTTGCGATTGTTGTGGTTGATCGGCCTGCTTAGCCATCTTCAAGTTGGAGGGGGAACATGAGGAGCTTTAAGCTTCAAATGCGAGCGCGGCCGAAAGAACCCGGTATAGATAGTTGATGCTATCATTTTTCTCCGTCCGTCCATCCTAGACAAACTTGCAACAGGAGCAGAGGCGGCTCTGGAGAGCCAACTGACATCGTCCGATGTTGAAACCAGCCGCTCGGATCGAATCTCGCGTGCTGTGTTTTGTCAGACTTGGCCAGACCACGCCGACCAACGACTCTCGCTCATGCGGATAACGGTCGCGTTTCCAGAACATCTGAAAATTGGCCAGCGTGGTACGATTCGACTGAGTAGATAGAACGTTTTTTGGTTGCATCGGGGCTCGTCTGTGTCTCAGAGTGTCTTCATGGGAGGCTCGGCAAGGGTCGTGTGCCCACCATACCCATGTCAGCAACCCTTATGCCGGGGAGTTTCAATGGCATCGATCAGGGGTCCTCGAAGATCTGCAACATGGGAATCGCATCTGACATTTTGCAAATGAGCCCATCGAAATCCGATTTCTCCTCCGCTACGGTAGCATTTGGCACATCTACCAGGTGCCTGCCGGCGCGTTCCACAAACATCAGTCGATAATCTTCAACTTATTCAACGTCTGTTCTGATCTTATGGAAGTTTCAAAAGGGTGAAACGGCTCAAGCAACACCCTGACTTAACGGGGTTGAAGATCCCCCCGAAACCATCGTTACCACAGTAAACCCCCATCGCCACGTCGTCTGAGCCGATGTTCAACGACCCTCACAATCCACCCTTCAAAGCAAAAGAGACACGTTGCTCGACGAGAACTATCACTTGACAAGAAAACAAACACGTCTCTCGCGCTCACCTGCCCTTGTCGCATTGATTCAGGCGCTCATCGAGCTTCCCATGGGCCGTTTTTTATCTTTCGATTCAAATCATTGAGACGCTCAAGTGGAGATGGTTCTGTCACTCCTAGTCAGCTTCGGCACGGCCGTCGGTGCCCATGAGGGCATCAAAGCCTCTATGGCCAAGTCCCGAAAGGAGGAGCATCGCAGTCGGAAGAACAACCTTATTGTCCATTGCCCCAAGTCATCCCAGTACAGCCCTTATCTCGAGGGGCGGCGGGTGGTACTATCCGGAGACAGGGTAAGTGACCTCCCCACCACAAAGTTTGACAGATGATCTGACAATGCAACAGCTTTACATTGACACTGGCACCGCTCACGATGTCCCTTTCGGTCATCCCTTTGAGGGATACTACATCCCTTATCCCGACTCTCGGTACGCGGGGCTGGTGACCACCATCACGCCTGAAGCACCAATCATGAACTGGGTGTTTATGGACCCTCTCACTTACTCATTCCAATTTGGTGTTCGTGCTGTGGCAGATGCCAACCTGACTGGGCCCTGGGATTGCACCCGTCAAGATCGCCGACTTACTTTCTGCGGCTGGGAAGGATTCTGTGCCGTCCTTGAGGATAGTGGCGTTTGGGCTCTATACTATGACTTCGACGGCGATGGAATGAGAAAGAAGTTTGGCCAAGAGGGTCGAGTGGTGATTGAGATTGAGCTCATCAGAAGTGAACTCAGAACACCAAAGCCAGAACCTGAACCAGAGCCCCAGCCAGAGCAAGACGTGACTGCAACAGCTGAGCAGAAAGATGAATCGGCTCAACAAAAAGGAGGAAACTCGACAGAGCCAGAGAGTTTCAGTGCAGAGAGAGTCGATGCTCCATCAAAACCTGTCCAGGAATTCGGGGTCACCTTGGAGGAGAATATGGAGAGGATGTATGTTGGAAAGGTGGAGGATGAGGAGACTTATTCTGTAATATCTGAACCATTATCGACAATGTCTACGCTATCGACAGCCAGCGGTGGCATGCCAAAAAAGAGGAGGAAAAGGAGAAGCAGGGCAAAAAAGTACCAGAGCCCGAGCGTTGAGAATTCGGAAGAAGAAAAAGGAACAGCTGAGGTCTAAGGCCTAGGACATGGGATATGCGATATAAGTTGGGGAAGCCACATAGTTATGAGGTGCCAGTGAAGGATCAGACGAGGTAGATCTGCAGAGACTGAACTTTCTTTGACGGCGCAGAAGGGCATTGTAGCAGGAGCAAGTCGTTTAAACAAAGCCACACTCTCGGTCAATGACTCCTGGAAACGGGCCATCCGTCCGAGTGAATTGTGACTGCGGCCCCTAGTAGGATCGCTGGGAGGGGTGATAACACAAGGGTCGCTGGCCAGTTCGCGTAACGTCATCCGCATGGGTTTAAGGGTATTGTAGCCGATGAGACGGGGAGACGTTTCCAACTAGGGCAACAGCTGACAGGTGAGGCATTGTCGTCGGATCCGGCTGGGGGGATACCTTACCTCAGCTGTCACCACTCCGAATGGGCCCTTGTTTCAAGCCGGCGCCGGCCAAATCATTATCCTGCGATGGAGCTCGATGCTAATGAAGGCCGAGTGATCGTAAAATCTGATAGTTGAGAAAAGAAGCCATCGGTTGAGCATCATGGGAGGTGAGATCTGACAAGGGCGGATATCTATCAATCAGACATCTTTTCAGAATTGAATATGGCCGAGGCCACCTTTTTGAGTCCGATGTTGATTCAAAGATCCAGGTGTTTGACCTCGTTTCACGTGACAAAGCTGTTAATACGACCTCACGATGGTAGGCAGAGACGATGTTGGGAGTGAATGTCAACTCCAAAGTTTTGATGAAGACCGATGAAGATAAAATGATGTTGATTCCTCGCGGTTTTCATCCGAGTTCACCAAGCAAACCAATCGACCTACCAACCAACCAACCAGATATACACACAATCAGTCAATACCATTTTCATCCCAGCGGTAGAACAGAGCAACTCAAACATACAAACAATATTTGAGTCTTCAGACCAATAACCCGATCAAGACAGTCCTAAAGTCACTCTCAAGCTCGTCAGCAAGTAAGAGACAAATCCTGCGCCTAATTTCAAATGCTGACAAGATGAGATTGATCAGATAACTTCCCCACCTTACGCAATGCCTAGAAACAACACCGCACTCAAAGCCATGCGCGCTCGTCAAGTCGAGCGATTCATCACTCACCTAAAGTCGAACGACCCCAACAACGAGATGATCAATTTTGTTAGCACTAGCGACTTCTCAGAAGCGAAGAAAATGGCAAAGCTCTCTTCTGTTGACTCTGATGAGGAATGTTGGCCGGAAACCTGGAACAACGGTAACACTGCTTTCAAGACCTTTTTCAATCGCCATTTCCTCCGATGGGCAACATCTCAGCGTGCTCGGGATGAATATGATGGACCTGCCAAAGGAACTCGATCACAGGTCGCCAAGCGCCTGGCGGAGCAGCAGTCTGCCTGAAGAAGCCGCATTTATCACAGGGAGTTTAGGGCTAGAGCGCCATCTTGGATTTAATTTCTTTCTTCTGCTATGTATTTAGGTGGTTCACGGGTTTGAGAATATAGACTAGAGGAGGCGCATCAAAAGGGTTTACGCATATAATTCACGAAAGCGATAGATCTTTTGATTCTTTGAGATGAAATCTAAGTCATGAAACCTTTGATTACTGATAAATAATTTGCCTCTCTTTGCAATGGTAAGAAGTGCGTATCACGAGCTTTTCCGACAACCAACTTCTAGCCACCAACTTTATGCAAGTTCAAATGTTTTCCTGATGTGCTCATGAGTCCAACTATTTGCAAGACACAGAGCCAAGAGAATGCGAGCCTTCTGAGGGTTAAGATCATTCCCAGCGATAATACCCAGTTTTTGGTGCTGCTTGCTGTCCACAACCACCCCCGCTCCAAGTCTCGACGACTGCACCACAGTGACCTGCCCGTTGGAATCTTCAATGGCTTCACCAAAGGCAGCAATCTCGGCTGGTGTTCCCAAGCCTGGTCCGAACCCAGCCGATACGATTCCTCTAGCACCAGCAGCAACGCAGGCTCTCACCATAGCTCCATCGGAACCGGCATGACTGTACACAATATCCACACGAGGCAATCCATCACGCAGCATATCAGGCGAGAACTTGTTGCTGGGAGAACTGAAAAGCTGCGACGTGATGTTGACCGTGTCTCCATCAACGTATCCGATTGGTCCTCGCCATGGAGATTGGAAAGCTCCAACGCGAAGAGTATTCGTCTTAGTGACGGTCCGAGGCGAGTGGATCTCATCGTTGATGACCACAAAAACGCCAGGACAGTTGGGATGCGTGTGCTTGTCCTTCGAAAATTCATGAGACGCCACTCGAAAGGCTGCCAACAGGTTGGCAGCTGCTTCGGAGGACTTCCCATTCAGAGGACGCATACAGCCAGTGACGACGACGGGGATGTCTATATCCAGAACGAGGGAGAGAACCCAGGCTGTTTCTTCAAGACTAGCAGTCCCGTGGCCAACGACGATGCCCTCGATCCTGTCCTTCGGTAATCCCTTCTGAGCCATCGTGTTGCATGTCTGGGCGATCGTGAACCAGTCTTGAGGTTGTATGGCGGTGCTGTCGATGGGAGGCTGGAAGTCGTAGATGACCGGCTTAGCGCCATGGAAGATCTCCGAGATCCCACTCTGGTCAAGTATCCGTTGGCCTGAAACGCGTTCGTCTGTAGCGTTGTAGTCCATAAAGTCGAATTCATCCATGGCGATGGAAGCGATTGTGCCGCCGGTGGAAATAAAACCAACTCTTTTCGTCAGCTTCTTGACACCAGAGGCTGTCCTTGGGCCTTCAGATAGCTGCGTTGTAGAAGGTGTGTCATTTGGAATATGAGTATTATCCTTGATTGAGGGGTAAGGTGATGATCTGGAAGGATTCGCTGCGTGGTGCCGCCGAGACGTGATGTTTTTGAGGACTGTCATGTTGAAGTTGTTGTTGCGCACCGCTAAACGAAGTGATCACAGCTCGTTTCAAGGCAGTTCGCCTCAAAAACAGGATTCGAAGGGGCTGTCGCAATGTTCGAGGGTAAATAATGACAGATGGAAGTGCATGGAAAGATAGCACCAGACAATGACGGGAGCTTTGAGCATCCTAATCTGACGAGGGAACCAAAACGGCTCCGTAAGTAATTTGCCGGCAGTACCATCCCGCGGTTTCTTGCGTAACGTCGGAAGGACGGAAGACTTGCCACGATTGCGCTATCTTCGGGAGGACAAAAGACAAATAAATTAGACCGGGCTCGTGTATCTCAAAAACAAACTAATCAGTACGCCGGTTGGCCCCCTTTCTGTCGCATGAAACGTGTGCGACAAACAGGTGTGTTGATGCCTGCACGCCTGGCAAGATATCCTTTCGTGGGACTGGGCGGCGGAAGACGCGTCCTCAAGTGACATCGGCTTCGCGCATGTGTCTTCAGCCAGCGGATTGGACGTAGCTCAGTAGCCAAGGGCCAACGAGCACGTGTCCAAAGATGTTGCTGTTTGAGGCTGTTGCCGCTTAACTGGAGCAAAAAAGCATATGGTCCCAAGATCAGGCCGTCTACTCCGGTAACTGTGCCTTCTGAATCGTCTCTTTCCGATGAGCACAAAAGTTAGAAATGGAGATAGACTGGGACGATGCCGTGGGAACAGGAACAAAGGTAGGCAGGCCTAGAACTCCGTGGGAGAACCAAATGCGTTACCTACCCGTCAAAATTCAGACCGGGGGTCCTAGAACATACAACATACGAAACAAACAAAAATCGTAATTCGTCGAGGACCTACTTCGTCCTTGTCTAAAAAAAAAGTAGGAACTGATACAACATGGCGCCCGAGGCCATCGGAGCAGTTTTTCGCCCGAACAAGTGTCTAGGCCATCGCATATCCCATAACGCCGAAATAGACTACCACACCGGCACACCTTCACTTATTCTTCCTTCTCTTCGTCGTTGTCGTACCGGCCCAGGCGGCCCAGCGGGCTCACCATAAACACGTCCTCCCAACGTCCGCTCGCAGCCTTTCCGTCCCAGTCACCGCCACTGTACAGCGGAAGACGGAGTTTTCCCGTACAGTGCTCGTCGATAAAACGGCAGACCTTTTGCATGTCGCCCACAGTGAAGTCATCCATGAACCACAGCATCGTCCGAGGGATGTCCGCCGGGCTGAGACGTTGGGTCTGGGTGGAGGTAGGTGCAACAGAAGACGCGCGTGTGCTCTTTCGGCGCGTTGGAAGCTGTGGAGACGCGATGAGGGTGGCATCGTCGCTTGGAAGTATCTTGGACTGTCGCCGCGTGGATTTCGGGGTCGCCTGGGCAGCTTCAGCCGGGGGTTGTGATTGTCTGCGCTTTGTGGCGGACGATTTGGTCGCGGGCGTCTTCGTGGCGGGCGTCGACTCGTATCTAGAAGCTGTTCGGTATCATCAGCAAGTATTCCAGCACCGTGAAAAAGCAAAACAAGAGCCCGAGAAACTCACATCGTCTACGTTTGTCGCTCGTGGCCTCGGACTGCTCGGCGAGACTCTCACGCTTGCGCTTCGCACTGAGCTTGGCAGATGTCGCAACAGCCTCAACTGCAGGCTTCACTTCCTGTGCCTCGGCCGCAGACTCCTCCATGCGCAAGTGGCCGAGAAGTGCAGCCTTGACGTTGTCATCGTCTACATAACCGCAATAATCGATCAACACATCTGGCGCGTCGACGCGAATCTTGTTCGCGGGCTCCCACGAGACGTCCTCGCCTTCGGCTGAGTAGCCGAGCCACTGTACCAGCACTTGCCACTGTCCGCGAACGCGACGATGTTTGAGAAGTCTGTAGGGGTGGTAAAGCTCGCCGATTTTGAGGACGTCTTGACGTGTCTGGCCCTTGAAGCTAGCCCAGTATTCGTAGAGAAGCCCAGGAAGATGTTCTTGGATATCCCATTCGGACACGTCAAGCCGGTTGCCTTTTGAGAGTGCAATGAGGGTCACGAGGGCAGTCTCGGGGTCGATGGTATGGCCGACAATTTTCTTGATCGTTTCGTATGGGAAATCTGCATCTTGAAGATTTAGCGGTGAACCTGATAAGATGGATTAGTGACGGTGAGTACTGGCAGACTTACCTTGCTCAGAGAGCTTTGAGCGGGGTCTGCCTCGAGGCATGTTTGCTGCGCTTGGACAAAGAATTACTTTTTGGTGACAATGGAATGTGGTGCTTGGAGATGCGACAGGCAAGTTCGTGGTTCTGTAAGTTGTCGCGCTCTAGACGCGTTCGCGTCGATCGGAACCCTGTTTTATTTTTATTTTATTTTTTCCCTCGGTTCCTGACGGGCCGGCCTTCGGGCCCGAAGTGGGGCCATTGGGAGTGGGGCCCGAATACGCCGTCTAAGTCGGCAGATTGGGCTGCGAGGCCCGAAGTAAAATAAGCCACCCTCTTCCCGCGGTTCTCTGATTAAGAATAGCATGAATTTGATTCTTTATCTGAGATGCAAAATTATTCGGGGGATGTTGACCAACAATTGGGAGTTGAAGACTACCTAGATGATACTTCAGAAGCAAATCATCCCTGTCCCTCTACGCAATCCAGCCTTATTCCAGCACATGCCTATCATTTGTTGATCTGTGTCTTTGACATGTCACATACTACTTACTAAGGATACGTGCAAGTCTGATTATGAGGTCTTTCAAGAGTGCTGTGACGGCGGACATTGTCCATGAATTAATGGGAGCAGGACCCTCGGAGCTGAATAGCACATATTCAGTGGACTCGAACATCGCACCCAAGCCATCAGTAGTGATTTACTGAGAGTTGAAGCCTCCTTATATGTGGCTAGCCTGTCTATGAGTCACAAATATTTCACGAGCTCATGAATGATTTTGCATGAGAGAAGTAGTCGAAAAGAGGATTTGGGTACCACTTAAATTGATTAAGGCCTAGACGGCCGGTGTTATGTTATGTTCATCGCACCAAAACTAAATACAGTAGAAGAATTGTTTACAAAGTTTGCATGGGTATCCACGTTCCCTCATTCCCAAGTTGCTCATAATGCGCCGTGGCTCCGCGCTGCGAACCGCGATGGAAGATGTCGTTGCAGATGTAGCTCGGATGCCTGCGGGTATGGCTTACCTCCCCAGGCATGAGACATTCAAGTACGGCGTGAAGCCGTTTATCGGAAGTTGCCGCTGCCGTTGCAGCGAGACAGAGGGATGGAGCTCTGCTTCTTGATGCAGGCAGTGATGGCGCCGCCAACCCAGGTGACACCCTCGTAAGAGCCATCCCTGAAGATATTGTTAGCTCGGTTTAATTAATGGATAAAGGTTGAAACTTACTCGTGAGAGTCGGCCATGAAAGTACCAGTCTGCTTAAGCGCGCCAACGCAGCCCTGGAAGGTGCGGCCGTACTTGCGGTTGGTCCAGGGGCGGGTGATAACGACACCAGTGTAGCCAGGGTCGACAGTGCCACGGATGAGGTAACCCTGAGTGGTAGTCCAGGTGCGAGAGTAGTCAATCTTGAAAGTGAGACCAAGCTTTTCAATGAGCTTGCTCATGTCGAAAGAACCACCAACAGTGACGCCGTTGGAAATTGCGTAGGACTTGGAGATGGTGATGTCGATGCCCTTGCTGCCGGCACCGATGACGACAGGGGACATCTGCACGTCCCAGTCGACAAAGCGCATCTGCTTGTCGACGACGAACTGGTAGTTGGCGTTGCAGTCACGCTTGCCGAGGGCGAGGTCGGTGTGGTTGACGGGGATCTCGGCAAGACCCTCGCCAGCCTTGAGGTAGTCGTGGTCGATCTCGGGAGTCTCGGCCTCAATACCCTCAACCTTCAGGAGAAGGTTCCAAGTGTCCTGGGTAATGATGGCGGCTGTAAAAGTGATGCAAAGTCAGTATGATTCAATTCCGGTATTTGAGACACGCTTACTCTTGCCACCCTTTCCGAAGACAACCATCTCTCCATTGCGGAGGTTACGGTCGAGGGTCTCGGTAATGTTGAGAGTGGGATCCTGCTCGGCGAGGATGGGGGCGGGCGCGGCGCTGACTGCAGCAGCGAAGGCCGAGAGGAGGGCGATCATGCGAGTAGAAACCATGTTGGGCAAATTGAAGGGATGTTTAAGACCAGAGAGGAGTGAGTGGATGAGGATGAGAGTGATGAGGAATAGACGATACTTGGCGGGATTCTTCAGAGGTTTTATAGATATCTGCAAGAGTATCACGACCTGGTGTTTCCGACTCAAGAGATAAGCTTCAGCAGTCACATCAATGATCAACAATGTGGCGCGCCCGCCCGCTTGCCTCCGCCTGGATCGTCTGGAGTTGAGGTTGCGTTCATCCGACTGTCGGTCACTAGTCAAGCATGTTCCCTACAAGCCTGTCCCCGTAGAATGGGTCACCCTGGACCTTGTTCGTTGGGTGGACCAACCCAGGCAGATTTGAGATCCCTTCCTGGCATATTCAGGGGCCGATCTTCTCCATACCTGGACCCCGTCCCGACAAACCGTCCAGCGAGCCTTCGTTGCGATGCCACTCAGAAATGATCAGCCTCGTGTCGTCGTTGGTTGGAGCACCGACCTCAGACGTCGATGACCTACTTTCTTAATTGGGCCTAGCAGCCCCCATACCGCACGACTCAGCAGCCGTCACGAGAGTGACTTTGTGGTCGGTCAACCTCCTTGACATAGAGGCCTCAATGAACTCCCAAGGTGACAGCCCGATTATCATCACCCCCAAATGCCACTAAGATTGCGGGATTCAACGCCGTGACCAACGAGTAATGTTTTCAATAGCCGGTATCCAATAGATTGCCCACGCCTCAAAGAGGAAAAGGCACACGATAGAGTCATTACGAGATGCCATTATCAGGGTTCCTAGGCGAACACCTCTCGATCTCATGTCTTACTTCCCAAACCGAAGATTTATTTCAACACTCGGTTTCGCCGTTCCGTTCAACTCAACTCAAACCACTCATCAAACCTTCTTGTCCACATCATTCCTTCCACTTGACTCAGTCTTCCCGTCTAAACACAAGGCTCTACCTTTGTTTCCTCAACGCAAATCCAATAATCAATATGCAGATCTCCACGCTCGTCACTTTTGCGGTTCTTACCACCGTGTATGTTCCACCTCCACGCGAGCTCCTTCATGGTTCACGGTTGTACTGACTTGACTTCAGTGCTTTCGCCAAGCTCCACAGCGCAGCCGTCTGCGTCCAGAGCAGAACGTACGGCAGCACTGGCAACGGAACTCCTTATGGCATCACCTACGGCTCCTACAAGGACTACGAGATCGATACCACAGCTACCCAGTGTGCTTGCGGCTACTACAAGAACCGCAACACCGGCAACAAGCAGTGGGACAAGTGCCCTGACTGCACTTTCGATGGTCTTCAGTGCACTTCTGGCGGCTGGCACATTGGTGGCGACGAGGTATGTGATGAGAGCGTTTTATTGTTGAAAACCAGGCGCTGACTGAAGCCTTACACCAGATGACCTACTACTGCGAGAAGAAGTGTGGCGCCCAGGGAGCTGAGGCTAACTAAGAAACTTGACGCTGCTCGAAGCCGCAGGCGGGATAACTTTGGAATGGGTTTAATGGACACAAATGCTTGATACCATGGGAGTGTGGTTGGATTCTCTTCTGGACGTAGATATTCACTTTTACTGTATTTACTTTGACGAAACAATCAGTTACCATTCAACTACACCTTTATTTTTGACTTTCGGGACTTCACCGCACTTTATCTTGATGCATAATAACTTAGAGTTTATTGTTGCCGCACAAGCCAACGTTTACATGTCGTCATCAGGGTTTTGGCTTTCAGCCTGCGCAGTAGCGAAAGCCAAAAAGATGACTCGGCAGTTGCAAATGCGCCGGCGTTTCTATCTAAACAGAGTCCATATCTTAATTCGACTTCAATGTGCTTCTTCATTCAATATTCACCAAACTCTGCAATTCTTTTCTAAAACCTGCGAAGTCGCGCTATCCCATGACCTGTAATCACCAACCTGCTTCGCGGCCCCCAAAGCGAGTTACACAGTAATACCACTCCAACGTCGCACTCCCACGCAGCGCTGTGGGCTGCCGCTACAGTGGCCAAGCCTTGCCACTTCCGCCCAGAATTGGCATCCGCGGGGGTGGGCCTTGAGACTCCAGATGACACCAGGACAACGACTTCGGAGCCCATTCCAACAGTTCCCCTTGCCCACGTGCCCAGATGCCAAACTCTTGGCACAGTAAAACAATCTGTAATATTCTCAAGTGCCGACATTGGTTGCCAGCAGTCCAGCAATAACGATTCAGCGAGGATATTGCCGGTTTCTGCCCATTTACCCTGGAGTGTAAATCACAAACGGAAAGATATTCAACGGCGCACTAGTCATGTATGCGGAACGGGGCTGGGGGCTGGTCCAGTGACCCCCTGGGCTGAAGGGTTACTTACGCCCTACCAAAGTGCACCCTACAGGGCTTCAGCTAACGTCGGGTAGACGGCAATTAAGTTTTGTCAATTCAGCTAATGAGCTCGCTGAGATTCAATCATCGTTCGGGTAGGCCCCAGCTGATCTCTCTTTCAGAGGAGGTTCGGTGCAACGTTTAGCTCAGCCCAAGTGCTCAAATATCCACAGACGGTGAGACTTCGTCCGATTAGTGCGGCTGTCAGGCTAGGCCTTCGGGCTAGGAATAGATGTTGCAGGCCGATGTGCAGCGACAGCTAAGCTGTTCAGGGACCAACAGCCGGAGGGGTGAGGCTCTTGGTCAGCGGGAACAACAATCTAGATAAGCTTAACATGCCAAGTCTTACTTCGACAGGCATTTCAGGATGCTCTACAGCGCGGGCAGACTTACCAAAGCTTGTTCACTCGGGTAAACGTAAGCATCTGCTCAGCTTGGGGCTCCAGGACAGCTATGGACATGATAAGGGAAATGGCAGACAAAATTGTTTCGAATTGAGAGCCCGATGGCATAAACTCAAAACCTTGGGCAGGAAACTTCCGCTTTGTCTCCATGGTGAATTAACAACACCTGGGGCACGCTGGAGCCCACAGGTGATCCTAATTTCCTCCACCAATCAGCATTGACTTGTTTATTTCAGCTCCAATGGTTCACGGTTGGGAGCACCCTTGTACAACGCAATACTTTTGATTAAGTTTACACAAGGTATCCCTTTTGGGCACCCTCGCAGAGGCGCTGAACAAGCCGTTCGTACCTTTTCCGAGTCCTCGGAACCCCAGCCTGTGCCATCTATCTTGCTCACAATCTCCCTGCAACAGTTTCATGTCCAGTAATGTTCCAAAACCGTGATGACGATGGTCGATGTCATTGGTTATCTGGACACCATCTGATTAACCTCATCACCCTGCAACGATCCGTACTTGTGTCGGTAACAAGTGGATTACCTGGAGGGTGCGGTTTCCGCGGGACCTACATTGACTTTCTGGATGTACATTTCCGGGAATCTCTCCGAAGCAGCGTCTTACGCCTCATCATTTTCTGACAACTGGTTTCGACTCCGACAACTCCGGCCACCGGCGGTGAAAGCAGGCATGGCGAGTCGTGAAGTGGGTGGCTTGATGGGTCGGGACCACATCCAGCTCCCAAGATGGGGTAACGGGAGCTTACTGTCACAGACTGTTGTCATTCGCAGTGCCACCAGGTAAGCTTCTCGCCGGACCTGCTTGAGCACCGTGCTCGGCTTCAATCCCCGCGTCGATGGAGAGTTGGGCATTGGAATCTATCTGCTGTAGCCTGTGTCTTGCGATGGAGGGCGCCAATGGAGACACGTACCCACCGTCTAGGACTTGGTTCAGGATGATTACGACACATGCTTCCAGTGGACCGCGGACTTCAACGGAGATCGGAAAGTACGAATACTCGCCGTGATTGTTGGGACGGACGGTCCAGGCTCTCAGCCTCTAGGTACCATAAGTGACAAAGCAAGTGTACCGCCGTCTACTTTCGCTGCAGAATGGCGAATGCGAGCATCATGACTAACATCAACGCATTCGACATTTTGTAAAATCACTCGCCAGGGTAAAATGCCGCTAAGTCCACATTAAAGGCATTCAAGAGCAAATCATGGCATTTTTGCCGCAATCACGAAGTCTATACCAGTTCTAGCAAAATGCAATATCTGCATTCCAAAGAGCGATGTGATCTACTATCGCCACATCAAGCGGTGAAGCACGCAGAGTAGGTGGGTATATACTAAACATCACTTCATGTGACTAAACTTGAGATATGATATCCTAATCTTCTGCCTGCTGGTCCATTTTGCTGTGTAGCTATGTGGAAACCCCTACTGAGTTAAGAATCGCATACACGTGCTCTGGGGTCGCCATATATGCCAGCCTCGTATCTATAACAAAAGATGATACCATCCAACCCACTGTGCTGGCAACCCTAGATTCAGATTGGACCCGACTAGGTAGTGTAAAGTTAATGGTCCTTTTGCTCATCCCACTTTGCTCCGAAGTCATGACTCAGATGCGGCTCCTTTGGGGCTCCTCATATTTCTCATGTCTAGGGTCCCGGGAACAGAGCGAGCGCCTCCGTGGCCGTGCCAGCGCAGCATACCAATCAATCAAGTTAAAACTGAGGCTTGAGATTAGCTAATTGAATGACTTTTCGCAATACTTTTGATTATTTTAACTAATTTAATTTGATTTAATTTAAATTACCTAAATAGGAAGTTAGTAAAGCTTTTATAATATTCTTAGAGGGTCTAAACTTATATTATATAATAATCTAAGGTTATATAACCCTCTATTAAACCCTCTACTTAAAGTAGTAGCTACTAGTAGTAATACTACTACTTTAAATCTAGTTCTAGAGGTACTAGGTCTTCTCAAACTATAAAGGCTTTATTAATAGCTTCTATAATATTAGAACTAACTTAGTAAGGCTAAATACCTTCTTATAATCTATTACTATCGCTAAGATAGTAAAGATATTAAGGGTAAGTTTACTAAGCGTTAAGAAGGTCTATTAATATAAAATCTACTACTAAATAGAGTTATTAATAAGCTTAATAATTAAGAAGCTAAAATATTACTCTAGTTTATTAGTTTTATTAATAGTAGTATTATAAGCCCTACTATTTAACTATTAATAATATTTAGAGTCTTTAACTCTTAAAGTAATAGTAAGTAATAAAAAAGTAGCTTACTAAGGCTTTAGATAAGATTAATAATTAATAAAGTTAGATCCCTTAGTATACTATTACTCCTAATACTCTTAAAATCCTTCTTAAGTATTATAAAGCTATCTATAAGTCTTTAGTATATTCTAGCGTTTTTTAAGCTATTATAAGCCTTAGCTAGGATATAAAATTACTATAGCAGTATAGAGGAGAGACTCTATAAACTTAGTATAGTATTTATTAAGTACTTACTAGCTGTTAATAATTAATAAGCGTAGGTAGCTATAAAAGTTAAAAATGCTATACTAGAGGTGTTATAAGGGTATATAATCAAACTAAGTATAAGTTAGGATATTATTAATTAATAGGGCTTATGAAGCTACTACTAAAGCTCTTAAAGAGTATTATAATACCCTTATAAGTTAAGATAGTTATTATTGTTAACATAGGTATAAGCGTATTTAGGGGCGTAGTATATACGCCTATATAGTATAGGGTTATAGATAGGGTTAAGTTATGATAAAATGTGATAATCCTAAGCATTTATAGGTATTTAATTATATAGATAATAATAAGGGAAGAGATGTATTGTGATGATTCCTGTTAATGTTATTAGTAGGTTATTCCCTAAGGTAGGGAAAAGTGAGGGGAAAGATAACCTAAAACGTAACCTGCTAAACTGCTAATTACATAAAGTGCTTACGTAACTATACGTATTACATAATCAATATTATAGTTATAGGTTATAATAAATAGAGTATTTTTATATAAGGTTTTATACCTTAAAGTCTATTAGTTTATTTTATATAGAATATTTAAGTAAGTAAAGTATTATTATAAGTATTATTATTATTATTATTATATAAGATGTTATATGTTAACAATTATAACTAACTCTAAGTAAGTTAAATAGCTATAAAGTTAATTTCCTTATTAGTAGGGGTATTATAGAGCTTATGCTAGTCCTCAAGTCGATCTAAGAGGTATTTTATACTTACTAGAACCTCCTAGAGTTAACTATACCTATTACTTTTACCCTAGCCCTTATATCTCTTAGTTTACTTATAGAGTAGCTTAAGTATATCATTTAACTCTATAAGGATCTACTAGTCCTTATTAGTAAAGGTATCCTCACTAGGGATATAATCTATAGTATACTTAAAACCTTAAGTATAAAGTATATAACTATTAATCTAGTTATATTTAAGTAGGGTATACTTAACTATTATATATGTTAAGTTCTATTAAGTAGCGTTATTTAGCATTAAGTTTAGCTCTTATAATAACTCCTCCTATAAAGTAAAGATCTTATTATTATTATTAGCTTTATTATTAATAAATAGGAAGCTTTTAGATTATTATAGTAATAATCTAATATGCTTAATAATATTCTAGAGCTTACTAATAAGGCCTTTCTACCTCTAGTAGGTTAGGTCTTCTTAGGTTCTATTAAGACTAAGAAGGAAGTTAGACTCCTCTTTAAATACCTTATTATTAATACTATAAATAATAGTATAACTAATAAAGTTAAGGATATAACTATAGTATTAAATTTAGCGTTATTTAGCATTAGTTTTTATATATATAGGTAAAAGAGAAGGGAAGAGAGCCTTAAGGTAAGAGTTATTATTTATAGTATTATTAGAGATAGCTATACTAACCTTATTAAGTAAGCCTTAGTTACTAAGAATAGTATAAATAGTAATAGTAATATTCTCGCTAGAGTAGACGCTAAACTAGTAGTAAAAAATTAAGAAGTATTACGTCTACTTACCTACTTTATTAATAAAGTAGCTAAAGATAGTAATAATTATAGATTAATTAGGTGAGGTCTATAGATTAAATAATATATAAACCTTAATAAGTGCTTTCTATATCTCCTCTTAAATCTATACTTTCTTAGAAACATAGAGTTAGTTAAGTAGAGCTTTCTAACTTAACTTTAACTAATATATTTAGTTAAAAACGTTATAATTAAAGAAACTAAGTATATACTATATATATTAATTACTAAACGTTAAGAAAAGGTTACTAATATTAATAATAAACCTAAAAGCTAGCTCTTTAATCTATAAGACCTTACCTTAAGGTATAGTAATAGGAATAGAGCGTTAGCACTTAAGGAGGGGCCTATTAGTATTAGAATTATCACTAGATATACTCTTAGTATAGGAGTAATCTTAGAAGATATAGTAAATAGTTTTAAAGTATACCTTAGTACTAAATATAGTAGAAACTTTCTAAGGTATATTAAGATACTTAGCTTTATTATAGCGTTAATAAACTTAATAAGTATTACCTAGATATATTATTAGTATAGTTAAAAGTAGAGTAAAGAAGTAGTATACCTTAAGTACTACTTTAAAAGATCTTATAGATAAAGAAGCCTTTATTCTTAATCTAAGAGGTATAGCTTTAGCTACCCTTCTTTAAAATATATTTAATATTAATAAAGCGCTAACCCTTCTATATAGCATAAAGTAAGGCTTTAAGACTACTATAGGTAGTAAGGTTAATAGTTAACATATTACTAGTAGTTAATAAAGCGTAGATCTAAGTAGTAATCTTATAAGGAGTTAACATATTGCAGCTAATAAAGTAATTAAGGCGTTAATTATAGGCTAGCATAAATATTATAATAGTAGGCAAGAGGTTAAAAAAGACGCTAAGAGGTATATATAGATAAGGCTTTAAGGCGTAAAGGCAGGCGTAGTAGTAGCAGCAGTAGTAGTATTACTAGTAATATTAAAAAAGGGTTATTTTTAAAGGCTAGTAAAAAGGTTAAAAAATAGGCTTTTTTTAAGCCTTAGTAAAGTAACTAAAAATATATTAATTAAGCCTACTAGCTAAAAGCATATTTTAGCCCTATAGTAGTATATATCAAAAAAAATAGGCGTTATAAGGTACTTATTAAATAAAAATTACTTTACTAATATCTATTAATACTTATATAGTTAAGTAGTATAATTCCTAACTTTATTTAATAAAATATAAAGTTATAGGTTTAAATCCTACTATAGGTCTTTATATTACTAATAGTAAATTTTATTAAGTATAGTTAGTAATATATTTTTATTTTTTTTTAAAAATCTTTTAAAAATTCTAATTAGTCTAGAGATTAGATTTTCCTTTTTCTAGCTAACTTCAGATTGATTAAAACGTCTAAAACGAGGGTATCGTTATTTTAGCTAATTAACTGCGAAAAAAGCCCTCTTTTGATTGGCTGATTGATTGAATTGATTGAATGGAATTGAATGGGGTGCTGCGCTGGGCTGTGCACCCACAAAGCCCGAGCCACAGTCAGCTATCCTTGTCGAGATGGACAGTGCAAATGCGCCCGTTCCAATCGATGAGATGCTTCCTCTTCATCCTTTAACGGAAAGATGTCCAGAAGCTAGACGTAAATCGGATCTGCTGCCCGAAAAGGTTAATGGCGGATCATATGGCATATGGCACCAAGCGTCTAGAACCTCTGGGGCGGGACCGAATGGCTGGAACGTTCGGTCAGTGTACGAAGGCCCTATCCTAGCCGGGCAGACTGCGCCTAATTACTTCGTGTTGACCAGTAGCATAGATCATCACTGTGATAACAATCGCGGCGAAATAATACGCGCTATGATACTACTTCGGTCGTACATCCGCACGAGGCCGCAACGTGACCAGCAATATCATTATGGCGAGTCAGCCTAACCAGGCTGTAAAGTTGGTCTAGACATCATGGGTTCCTCACGTGCGCTTTTTAGATAGGACATAGTGAAATGAGTCTTAGTATGCGATGGCAGAAAATACATCTTACCCTACTAGCGGAGAATTTCTCGCTCGCAGGTCGCGAGGCGTCTGCCCAGCCCCCTAGATACCAGTCAGAAGAAGAGAGATATTCGGGATGAAGCTTTCGGCGTGAATGATAGCCCGAAAATCAGTCGGCATGCCGAACTCTCCCGAGGAAGGCTACGGTAAGTCGAGTCGTGTCACTTGCCTCTTTGCCGTGTGTAGCCATTGAAGATATTGCCGCCTCGACTTCGGGTTTAAGTCACCCGACGTGATGGACATATGTTGTAATTGGCTGCCCTTGCATGGCAATATTGGGTCACTTGTATTGATTTCGTAAGAATATGAAGATTCACTGGAGGCCCTGGCATGGCGTGTACACACAATAATTTGATGAAGGTCGTGAGGCCGTAATAACGATTGTACTTAGCAAGTAGTCTTTCTTGAATACTATTGTAGAGTCGAGGCATCGAAAAGCAGCTGTGAGAAGTAAGAACGCTCAACGCACATGTCTACACCGTGGGCTTGAATACGTGTAATGGGGAATACAAGGCGTGGGCCATGATGCCAACAAAGTCGCAATGTAGCTCATGCTCTTCTGTATCTGTACCCTTCCATGAAAACCATACAGTACCGGTCTGCCGATATTGCCGTCTGCCCCCTGCGGCAGCCGGTAGATTTTGAACTCCACTCGGCACCGGCGTCTGGTCGAGTTCGAAGTGGAACTGGCTCCGGACTCGAGAGACCGGCCGGATGGAGTCGGCTGTCTGGAGCCATCTTCAGAGAGCCTGATAAGTCGGAAGGTCAGATAACACAAAGGGAAAGAAGAGTAAGGGTAAAGTAAGAAGTTGAAAAGTTTTCTTGGGGTTGATAGTAATATGAAAAAGAACTCACCTATGGGCGATTGATATTCGGTCTTAATGGTATTCGATCTCTTCAAGGAAAGAAAAAACAAATAAACACACTGAATCCATACAAAGCATGGAAGAATCTATGCAAAGCATCTCATGGTGCCAATGTCAACAAGATTTGACCTTATTTGGCAATCCAATAACCGTCTACTTTTAGGGAAATATATAAATGATTTCAACTGCACCGTTGAAAAAGAAAAAATCACAAGTCACGACTCACGTCTGGGCATTAGACGTTCTAGTGAGAGCATTAAAATTCCGCTATTCAATTTCAATATCTAACGCATGTGCAATGCCATGCGGCATGCGGGTAACCATCATGCCGGCTAAGGTTGCCCTGAGCCTTCAGAGTAGCCCATAAATAAGTTTATATAGTCAGGACATAAACTTTGCGTCTGTGAGAACAAATTATGCAAGTCTCTGGTCTAGCCACTGAGTTTCGAATCAGAGGCCCCCTTCCAAGTATCGCAATCGGACGTTCATAAGAACGTCTTGTCCTGGTTCGTGACCTCGACAGTATCCACGGAGGACTCTCGCTTTGAAGAACGATCGATCAAAGGCTTAAATCCGGGAAGGGCAACAACGGTGATGGCAAGAGCCATCTCCACCATACTCATGGGGTCTGTTGTACAATTGTTAGACGAATGTTGAAAGACAGAAGACGTTTATCGAAGCCACAGTCCACTTACAAACAAGGTTCTCTTGACCAGTGCCAACCTTCAGCGTGATGAAACGAAGAATGGTAGTGAAGATAGTCAAGGTACCGAGCACGAATGTCAGGGTGAGGCCCTTCGAGGCCGGCAGAACACCCTGGATCAAGAGTGCAAGTGGGAGAGCGTACACTAAACGAATTTCTGGTCAGTATCTACGTATGCCCCGAAGATTTTGTGACAGCAGTGCAGGGAATGAAACTTGCTTACCTGCGAGGTAGCAGGCAAGGTCAGCGCAGCATACCAATCAATCAAATCAAATCTGAGGGTTGAATTTGGCTGATTGAATGACTTTTCACGATAGTTTTGTTTGTTTTACCTGATTTGATTTGAATTGGTTAATAACAGCTGTGTAAAGTGATGTTCCCGTTAGTATAGGGGTATCTGATGTAATCCTTTTTTATATAGTTTGTGAGTTCGAATATGGATTATACCCTCTTTTTTTTTTCGCTCTAGTGGGCCTATGCCTTAATACGCCCCTAAGGGCGGGGGGGGGGGGGGGGGGGGGGGGGGGGGGGGGGGGGGGG